>JABUQX010123807.1:17500-20000 GCA_015478945.1 Trachelipus rathkii | reverse complement strand
TGAATAGAGATATTGTTAGCCCTTTAATGGAGTATGCGCCTCATATGTTGGGTGATTCCACCCAAGCAGATTTTTAAAAACTTTATGCAAACTTTATACAAACTTTATGCAAACTCTTTATGCAATCGATAGTACAATACAGACACTGTTCTTTTGAACTGGTTCAAGCGCATACATAATTCTTCCTTTGAAGAAAACTTGTGTAACAAATCTTTCAAAGTTTTATACCAATTTTCACAAATACTAATCTAGTAAAGTCTTGGATATGCACACATACCTCTTTACCCAGTAAAATATGGTATACACACATACCTCTTTATACTCCTCTTTTTACTCAGTTCTTTTGACTTTTAAGCTTTCTAAAGCCCTGAATCGGAACATGTCGACTATTAATTTAATTTTTCTTTGTTCCGATTTTTCCCACTAAGGTGGATTACCTTTATTTCTCCGTGTGGTCGTCTTCCCTTTACTCGTCAGATAGCATATATATATATATATATATATATATATATATATATATATATATATATATATATATATATATATATATATATATATATATATATATATATATATATATATATATATATATTTATTTATATATAAATATATATAAATATAATAAAACTAATAATAAGATATATATATATATATATAACATATATATATATATATATATATATATATTCTATATCTATATATATATATATCATATATATATATATATATCAGAATTCTCCCTATTGGTCAAGATTTCAGTAAACTAAATAAAAGTTTTAGAATAGTTTTACAAAATTTAAGTATTAATAATAGTCAAATTTTAATAATAATATTTAAAAGTAGATATTATGAAAAGTAACTTCAAAGAATTAGTTATTATTGAAATTTATCAACCATCGATTTGGGTGTAGTTATCTGTACTTGATTTTTAATATATATATATATATATATATATATATATATATATATATATATATATATATATATATATATATATATATATATATATATATATATATATATATATATATACATATATACTTCTATATATATATATATATATATATATATATATATATATATATATATATATATATATATATATATATATATATATATATATATATATATTTATAAAGGAAACTGAAAAATATAATAAAATATATGTGTTTCTAGATAATATATATATATATATATATATATATATATATATACTTCTCTTCATCTTCTTTCATATTATGTATATAATATGTAGCAATATGTATGTATATAATAATATATCTATCTATGCTATATGTTTATAAATAATATGTATATATGTATAATAATAATATAATAATAATATAATAGCATATATATGTATAATAATAAGCATATGTAATAATAATATATATAATATATATAATATATATGTATATATATATAATAATAATATATAATAATAATATGTAATAATAATATATGTAATAATAATAATAATATATATATATATATATAATAATAATATATATAATAATAATATATATATATATATATATATATATATATATATATATGTAAATATAATATATATGTTTATATATATTTATATATATATATATATACTTAGAGAGCAAAGAGGAATTATTAAAAGATAATGTTTCGATTAAAATTGAAAATAATAATATATGTGTTTCAGCTAATAATAATAATAATAATAATAATAATAATAATAATAATAATAATAATAATAATAATAATAATAATAATAATAATAATAATAATAATAATAATAATAATAATAATAATAATAATAATAATAATAATAAATGTTACTAAAAAGAATATTAACACTATGTATCGCGTTTCTCGCAAAAAATTAAGTGTTTCAAATCGATTCATATTGATTATAAACGTAATGGTAACTTTTTTCTTATTATTTCTTATTTTCAAAGATGAAGAAGACGCCCTTCCTGAACAGGTAAAATGGTTCATTAGTTTCTTTATGTTATTATTGTTAAGGCATTTTAGTAGTAAAAAGGTAAAAATAATGTATTAGATTTAAATGTATATTACAAATTGTCTCACTAAGAGTTGGGATAAGTGACAAAAATGAAACAACGATTTTTCCAATTATTTTCCTATTAGAAATTAAATGAGTGAAGCTCTTTAATTATACGTAATATGTCTTTTCTTCTTTAAAAATGTCACAAGTCTTTTTTTTATAATTTTTCTATTAGAAAATAAGCAAGTGAAGCTATTTAACTATGTGTAACATGTCTTTTCTTTTAAGCTGTAACAATAAGTTTTTTTTTCAATTATTTTCCTATTAGAAAATAAACGGATGAAGCTCCTTAATTATGCGTATTGTCTTTCTTCTTTAAAATTGCCCCAAGTTTTTTTTTCAATTTTCTTCCTAATTATTAGAAAATAAAATGAAGCTACTTAATTATGTGCAATATGTCTTTTCTTCTTTAAAAACTGTCAAAATAAGTTGATTTAGTTATTTTCCTATTAGAAA
>JABUQX010123807.1:0-10000 GCA_015478945.1 Trachelipus rathkii | reverse complement strand
ACCCAACTTTAATTATTTGCGAGGTAGAATGATATTTAGTATATATATATATATATATATATATATATATATAATAACATAACAACATATAATAATAATATATAATAACACTATATATATATATAACATATATATATACTATATATATATATATATATATAATAATAACAACCATATATATCTGTAATAGCTATATATAATATCGCTGCTGTATATATGTAATAATATATATACATACATCATATAATAAACAACCTTAACCTTAATATATATAATATATCTTATATATATATAACAACATGTATATATATATATATATATATATATATATATATATATATCTTTATAATACAATCACTAATATATATACATATATATATATATATATATATATATATATATATATATATATATATATATATATATATATATATATATATATATATAATAATAATAATAATAATATATATATATAATAGTATTTTTCTAACTTGTCATCGTTGGAAATTTTACGAAGATTCGGACTCACAAATATACTAATAAAAATCATTTTGTAACTTGTCATCATTAAATTTTAATTAAATCAAAAGATCAGTAAATAATAATAATAATAATAATAATAATAATAATAATAATAATAATAATAATAATAATAATAATAATAATAATAATAATAATAATAATAATAATAATAATAATAATAATAATAATAATAATAATAATAATAATAATAACGAAATTAAAAATATTAACACATCAATACCTTTTTAATTTTCAGTATAACAATAACTTCTAAATAATTGCTGCTTATAATTATAAATTTATTATATTAATAATAGAGTACCATACATATTTAAAATGAAATTATAAAACACAATTATATAAGTATTTATATAATTTAAAAGTCTTTATAATTTTTTTTTTACAATAAAAGGCACCTATTTATAGCAGACATTTTTTTGTATCTTAGAGACATGCTTTTGCATCTTAGAAACATGTTTTTGTATCTTAGAGACATGTTTTTGTATCTTAGAGACATGTTTCTGTATCTTAGAAACATGTTTTTGTATCTTAGAGACATGTTTTTGTTTCTTAGAGACATGTTTTTGTATCTTAGAGATTTGTTTCCTATCGTAGAACATGTTTTTGTGTCTTAGAGACATGTTTTTGTATCTTAGAGACTTTAAAAATATAGTAGCTTTATTTTAAACTTTAAGAGAATCTATATGCACTAATTAACTATAACAAAACTTGTATATTACACATTAATGACACATACCAACACTTTATAACTTTAACTATAATGTAACTGTAAAGTAACTATATTTAACATTAATAGCAATACATTAAACGTTACGTAACTCTAATTTAACTTTAATGGTATCTACCGGGCACATTATAGCTGTAACTGTATCTTAATGTAACTGTAAATTTAACTTTATAACTGTAACTGTAACTGCAACTTAAGGTAACTGGGTATTTAACTTTAATATCATGTACTTGCACTTTATAACTGTAACTGTAACATAATGTTGTATGTTTAAATTTAATAGCATCTACGCACACTTATAACTATAACAACAACGTAACTTTTGAACAACTGTATATTTAGCATTAATAGAATCTACTTTCACTTTATAACTGTAACTAACCTAACAATAACTGTAAGGTAAATTTATATTTATAATGATTGCATCTATACGAACTTTGTAACACAAACTGTAACGTATATTTAACGTAACTGTATATATTTAACTGCAGTAGTATATGCCCGCACTGTATAATTGTAACTGTAACTGTAAATTGCAAATTTGTAATTATAACTAATAATAACTGTAACTATTAATTAATTCTGTATTTTAAGAAATTTTTTAACTATTTGTAATGACTTAAATTTTTTATTTCACATTAAAAAATATTTTTACATTTAAAGAATATAATAATAATAATAATAATGCCAACAATAGTTAAAATTTTCATTAATTTTTATATCAGGTTTTCTATTAATTTTGTTTAAAGTTATATACCATATATATACATATATATATACTCTCACATATATATATATAAAAATATATATACCCTTATATATATATATATATATATATATATATATATATACCAGGTAGCTTCAAAACTGATGTCGTCTACATTTTTATTAAAAGAGCGACCAGAAAAGTTCAGTGAAAAACAAAGAGGAAGTACCGGGAAAATTTTACACTTTAGGTAGAAGCTTGTATTACCCGTACTGATACTACTCCAACTTACTACTATTAATAATAATAATAATAATAATAATAATAATAATAATAATAATAATAAATAACAATAATAATAATAATAATAATAATAATAATAATAATAATAATAATAATAATAATATTAATAATAATAATAATAATAATAATAATAATAATAATAATAATAATAATAATAATAATAATAATAATAATAATAATAATAATAATAATAATAATAATAATATAAATAAAAAAAATTATTATACTTTCAGACACCAAAACAGCAGTTCAAAATCTGTCAATTTTGAAAATACGATAAAAGCCGAATCGTTCATCATCGTTCGTCACCCATTTGAAAGACTGGTTCTTCTTTATCTCTACTTTACAGGCATAATAAAACATGACGAAGATTACATGGACGTTTTATATACGTTAGTAATGAATGAGAAACATCCAAACGCCGTATGGGATTTAAATAGTGAACATGATATAGTCGAAGACATAGGATTGCCAAGTTTTGAAGATTTTGTGGATTATCTTTTGAAGAAAGAACTTAACACTTATATACCATTTATCAAACCTATTTGGTTATTGTGTGAGGTTTGTTCAATGGATTATAGTTTTGTTGTAAAGTACGAGAATATTGAGGTCGAGTTACCAGTTTTAGTGAATTATTTGAAGAAAATAGGTCAGCTTCCTGTTGATGTGGAAATTGAGTGGAAGACTCTGTCCAACGAATTTCCTGATGAAACAAAAGTTCTCACTCGAGAATATTTTTGGGCAATGCCTAAAAAGAAAACTAATGATTTATATGAAACATATAAAAATGATTTCTTATATTTCAATTATTCAATTTAAAGATAAGAAATAAAATGTTACAAATTGTTTAAAAGTACAAATTATATAATAAGCTCTTTGTCGCACAAGTGCAACAGCAACAACAATGACAGCAACAACAACAACAACAACAACAACAACAACAACAACAACAACAACTACTACTACTACTACTACTACTACTACTACTACTACTACTATACTACTACTACTACTACTACTACTACTACTACTACTACCAGTGCACATGTTATACAATATTAAGTGTTACCAGTAAAAAATGGCTATATAATAAAAGCATTTAAATCTAAAATGTATTCATGCTGATGTGACTTTTGTAAACAACATTTGTAAACATTTGTAAACAACATACATTTTAGTTTTAAAAAAACACATATTATATACATTAATACATTTATTTATTTGTTAAATATCAATATATATATATAGATACTATATATATATATACATATATATATATATAATATATATATATATATATATATATACTATATATACTATTTTTATATAACATATATATATATATGTATAACAAATATATATATATATATATCCTTGCGAATGCTAACATATATATATATACTATATATATATATATGTATATATATATATATATCATATATATATAAATATTATAAATATTATTATATACATTAAATACATTTATTTATTTATTAAATATATATATCTATATATATATATAATAATAATAATATATATATATATATATATATATATATATATATATAATATAATATATTATATATAATAATAACCTTATATATATATATAACCTTAACATATAGATAACAACAACAATAACCAATATATATATAACAACAATAATAACAACATGTATATAACAACAACTATGTATATATGCTCATAGCAATAACAGCAACAACTGTATCTGTGAGGCGTGAATTGGGTCCTGTATGCTGAATCAAAGGAAATATATATATATAATTTATATATATATATATATATCTTTATATATATATATAACCTTAATAATAACCTTAATATATATAACCAACTCAACTTAATATATATATATATATATATACTTATATATATATATACTGCTCTTTCTTTCTTACTCTATATAACAACAACAATAACTTAATAATAATATATACTGCTAACTATATATGTATATATATATATATATATATATATATATATATATATAACTAATAATATATATATATATAACATATATTATATACATTAATACATTTATTTATTTATTAAAATAATAATATACCATATATATATATGTATATATATATACCCTTAACAACTATATATATAATATATGCTGTAATAACCAACACTATATGGCTAGCTCTTATATAACCAATAATAATAACAACAATAACATATGTAGCAATAACCAGCAGCCTTAACATACATAATATAATATATGTAATAATAAATGAAATATATATGAAATATATATAAATAATAACAATAATAATAACCCAACAATAACAATAACAACTATATATATGTAATAATATATATATATATATATAATAATAATATATATATATATAATATTAATAAATATATATATATATATATATATATATATAATATAATATGTATATATATATATATATACTTATATATATCTTTAACATATATATATATATATATATAAATATATATCTATATATATATATATATATATATATATATATATATATATATATATATATAACTTTCTTTGCTGCTATATATATATATATAACATATAGCATAAATAATAACAACAACAACAATAACTATATATATATATATATATATATATATATATAAATATATAATATTATAAAATACAAGGCTGAAAAAGTTAGTACTTGTGACCATCGTTCGAAAAAGTTGTATTTGTTTATATGCAACTTCTAAATTGTTAAACATATAAAAGTGCAAGTTCTACTTAAATTAGACTATAATCCCAACCTAGTTTATGTTGGGAAATATTTATGTAATACTTTTATTAAACTTTTAATAAATGTAAATAAAACTCTTATTATTAGATTACCAGCATTATTTTTTGATTCTTCGGCTAAAGCGCTTAGAAGACCTACAAAAATGTTTAAACTAGTGTTCTTTAAACGTTCAGAAGACCTATTGAAAGTTTAGTGTTCTTCAAACGCTTAGAAGACCTATAAGAATGTGTTTAAACTAGTTGTTTCTTTAAAGCAGCAGAAGACCTCTGAAATGTTTAAACTGGTGTTCTTTGAACGATTTGAAGAACCTATAAGAATGTTTAAACCAGTGTTCTTTAAGCAACTTAGAAGACCTATAAGAATGTTTAAACTACTTGGTGTAATTCTTTAAACGCTTAGAAGACCTATAAGAATGTTTAAGCTAGTGTTCTTAAACCATGAAGACCTATAAAAATGTTTAGTGTTCTTTAAAAGCACAGAAGACCTAGGAGTATTTAAACTAGTGATCTTTAAATGCTTAGAAGACCTATAGGAATGTTTAAACTATCGTTATTTAAACGCTTAGAAGACCATATGAAAATTTAAAGCTAGTATTACCGCTTTATTCGCTGAAGACCTATAAGAACGTTTAAGCAGTAACAAATAGCAGAGACATATATAAGTATGGTTAAACTAATTGTTGGCTTTGAACGCTTAGAAGACCTATAAAGAATGTTTAGAATTGTTGTTCTTTAAACGCTGAAGACCTATAAGAATGTTTAAACTGAGTGTTTTGTTTGTACTTAGAGACATATATAAGGAGAAGATAATGTTTAAACTAGTATTTCTTTAAACATTTAGAAGACCTATAAGAATGTTTAAACTAATGTTCTTTAAGTTTAGCAGAAGATCTGCTAAGAATGTTTAAATTAGTATTCTTTAAACGCTAAGAAGACCCATAAGAATGTTTAAACTAGTGTTCTTTAAGCATTTGAAAACCTATAAAAATGTTTAAATTAGTATTCTTTAACTCCTTTGTTTAAGCAAAACATTTTTCGATGGAAGATTTTAAAACACGTTGATACTGTGTATATCAATTTGTTTTACATAATGCAGTTTCTCAAAGAGATTTTTAAACTCTAAGCTGCTTTTTCACACTTTGACTGTGATTTTCACTACTTTAAGATAACATCAAAAGAAGAATTTTTGGGCAATGTAAAAAGAAATAAGTAGGTCTGTATTGTATCTCTTGTCAGTTACGGAAAATAATTGGAAATATAGTACATCATATACCGAAAACTTGAGAAATTTAAAAGTGTACATAAGCTGTAAACTGACTTGGAAATGTTTTCCAGTTGGATCTTGATTTGAACACGTTGTTCAAAAATGGGAACTAATTTTAGAGTTAATATTTATATTTTCTTTCTTTCTTTCTTTCTTTCTTTCGCATTCATCACTTCTATATTATTTCCATATTCCAACAGTCATATATTTATTCTATATTTCAAACATTCATATATTTATTTATATGTTATATATTTATATCTGTATATTTTAAAAAAAGGTATAATTTTTCTGATTGAAAATGTAGCTTGACTTACTACCAAAATATTTAAGATGGATAATAATAATAATAATAATAATAATAATAATAATAATAATAATAATAATAATAATAGTAATAAGAATAATAGCAAGAAATAATAATAATAATAATAATTATAAAAATAATAATAATAATAATAATAATAATAATATTAATTTTAATAATCATAATGATAATAATATTAATAATACTAATAATAATAATAATAATATAATAATAATAATAATAATAATAATAATAATAATAATAATAATAATAATAATAATAATAATAATAATAATAATAATAATAATAATAATAATAATAATAATAATAATAATAATAATAATAATAATAATAATAATAATAATAATAATATTTATTCTTGGTTATTATTATAATTGCGTAATATAATAATACTACCAGTTCATGATTTTGTATTCGTTGCAGCCACTAGCGAGAGCAATTTACTGGCTTTGCTCTTCCCAAACTTTTAAATCTGAACTTAAATTCATGAAAAGGGTCATAAAATCTTCAGCCTCAAGTTAAATTGAGATTATTTTCATAAATGGATCAAAGAATTTAAAATTTATGTCTCTCAAAAATTTTCCAATACAGTATCAGGTATTGCCAGAAGAAGAAAAAGAAGAATATTGAATAAATGCCAGTGATGAAGAGAGTCCTGAGTATTATCAAATGTTATTCTATGAGCAGAGTTGGACACTTAATGAAAAGATGTTGCCAGTAGTCTCACGTTACAGTGTACACGACTAGACGGAAGTCTATTCTCAAACTCAAAAAAAAAAAAAAAATGTGCATGAGTCAACTTTGTAGTGCCCATCCTCAATCTAGACAAAACTACTTGATTTCTCCTTCCAATGTTGTAAGTATATGACCAATCTTGAATCAAAGGCTTGACTTTAGTGAGGAAACTGCCTTCTCTATTCCACAGGGACTGCCACAAAGATAAACATGATTTGTATACCAATAACCTTAATTCAGACACAGAAAACCCAATGTTAATCTTCTTCCAATCAAACTTGCCTCCTTTGCAGTTTCATCTATCAGTCATGCACTTCTATACTCACGCTTGACAACTTAATATACAAAACTACTCAGAAGAGCGTGTATTCGGTGTACCAAAAAGTGTGAACTGATATTTCCCTTCAGAACATTTGCAGATAAAAGAGAATCTGTAAATATCGCTAATTTATTGTGAGCTACATCTTTAAAATGTTTAAGAACTCTATAAATAGCATATAATTCAGCAGTAAAAATGGAACAATAATCAGGGAGAGAGTACTTATGCATATCAGTATCATACATAAAAGCACAGCCAGTTTGAGAGTCCATTTTGGATCCATCAGTGTAGCTAACATGATAATCCTCCTGACATAACTCATGTTTAATATTGGAAAATAAACTGTGATACAGCCTTACTGGTGTAATATTCTTTGGATGCTTCAAAAAACAAGTATCAAAATAAATACATGGAAAAACCGTTCTTGAACAAGGCACAAACACTGCTAAGTCCTTGACATTCAAATGAAATTCCTCCAACAATTCCTGAAATCTACCAAAAACAGGCAAAGGATAAGGGTGCAATCAATAAAACTGAAAAGTAAAATAATCTAGAAATGCCTGCCGGATAGGATGTTTAACCTTTGTCACTCTAGAAATAATATACTGTAGACCCAGTAATTTCCTTCTGATGGCCAATGGCATAACGTTTGCCTCCACCTCCAAATCTTGTACATAAATAGTATACCGCCTTAAAGCACCAATTGCATATTTCAGAGCTCTATACTGAACCCTATCAAGAAATAGCAAATGAATCTCAGCAGCAGTACCATATATATAAATAATAACAATAATAATAACAATAAAGCTAATACTATCATTAATAGTACTAATATTAATAATATTAATTATAATACTAATGTTAGTAAATAGTAGTGATAATAATAATAATAATAATAATAATAATAATAATAATAATAATAATAATAATAATAATAATTACAAAAATAATAATAATAATAATAATAATAATAATAATAATAATAATAATAATAATAATAATAATAATAATAATAATAATAATAATAATAATAATAATAATAATAATAATAATAATAATAATAATAATAATAATAATAATAATAATAATACAGGCCTGCAAATTTAACTTTTGGAAAATTGTCTTCACTTTTAGGTGTTCATTATATTGGATTTGTTGTCCTGATTTCAAATATGACCTCAGTTTTTTTCCTATCACGTAAAGTTATTTTACAAAAGGGGTATAAAGTTTTAAAAACAAACACAAAATTACAAAAATTTAATAAGTAAAATTTATTTCTAACGCTTAAATAGGAATATCTAAAATAAGGCAAAAGCATACAAATATCATTTAAAATCAGTCTAAGTCTTCATAATATCGTTTCCTGTTTTCGTCGATGGATCTTTTGGTACTTTTCCGCTTGTGCTCGTTATGTGGATTGTCCCTCTTTAGCATCCAGCAGTAATCGGCTATCATGCTGACATTCCATCTTCCCTGATATCGTCTTTCCATTTCCTTTATATCTTGGTGAAATCGTTCACCCTGTTCTTCACTCACAGCTCCTAGATTGTCTGGGAAGTAATCCAGATGTGAGTGTAAAAAATGAACTTTAATGCTCATGTTGCAACCCAAGTCTTTAAACGTTCTTAACATATTTTCAACAATATTTTTGTAATTTTGGATCTTTCTTGTTTCCAAGGAAGTTTTTTCACAACGTCTTTGAATGCTCTCCAAGCTTGTTTTTCTGTTTCTCCAATGTTTGTTTCAAATACATACGTCATCTTTCATAAGTTTTCTAATGTCTGGACCGACATTAGGAAACTTGGTGCAAAGATATTTAAAACACTCTCCATCTTTTGGTAGTGCCTTCACATACTGTTTCATCAATCCTAATTTTATGTGAAGTGGGGGAAGTAAAACGTTTTTTGGATCTACTAAACTCTCTTTTATACATTTTTATCTAGGATGTAGGATTTTCTGAGTGGCCATTCTTTTTTAATATAATGCTGATTCCTATCACGGCTATCCCATTCACATAGGAAACACGGATGCTTTGCGTATCCACTTTGTTATCTTAGTAATATGGAGAGTACTTTTAAATCTCCACAAATTGTTCAACCATAGTCTTTATATTTAAGTGTTGTTAGGATCATCTCCAAATTTTCATAACACTTTCAAATGAACAGAATGTCCCACAGGTAAGGAAGCATACCTACTTCCGTTATAGAGAAGTACAGCTTTGAGACTTCTTTTCGATGAGTCGATAAGAGTCGCCAGTCGTTTGTATTGTAGTCAATATTGGAACATTTCATGAGTCCAG
>JABUQX010123806.1:0-52550 GCA_015478945.1 Trachelipus rathkii | reverse complement strand
TTGTACCACATACCCCCCCGCGGTTCTGTGCCTCAATTTACAACCCCGCTCCCTCCACCCTCGTACTGCCACTGCTATTTATATTATATTTATATATATATATATTAATATATTATAATTAATATTTTTTTATATATATTATTATAATATATTATAGTAAATATATATATATACTTTTAGTATATGAGTATACTATGATATATAATTTAATAAACTTATTCTTCTATACAATTCAATTAATTTCTAAAAATTCATTGAGAGTAATTCAGAGCATTAATTAAATAAATTCCTTATTATAATGCATAGTTATAATTAATTGAACTTATATTTAATTTCAACCTAGTTTTAGTACTAGATATGTTTTTGACTTACATTGTCAATTTAGCTCCCGGCCCGGCCCCGGTCCCCGGCAATTTCCCAGGCCGGTCGGTTCCTACGAGCAACTCTTATAAATAGCCTATATTAATTATATTAATAATACCTTTCTATTTATATATTAGATAGCCTATTATTGATATTATATGTAATTATATAGTATATATATATATTAACCTATCTGCTTAACCTAACCAAACTAAACCTAACCTAACTCTTCCTAACCTCATTTCTCCTAGACTCATTTATGCTCATAGAGGCTACCTGCGAAATTTTTTTTATCTCATGTCACCATTAAATAACGTTGTCCAGTAACAAAATTATATTAATTATATTCTATTACATATAATTATATTATATATAATATAATATATAATATATTATATTATTAATTATAATTATAATATTATTAGACATTAATATAGTATTATTATTAGTAGTCATATATATATTATATATTATATATATTTAATATTATATAATATATATATATAGTATAATATATATTATACATATATAATTATTATACTATATAATAAATATATATTAGATAAATTCTCTCGAGTCACGATAGAACTGCAAAGTTCTTTACAAAATCTCGAATTGTTGATAGGGATATTTCTTCAGTTGTGACCAGATTATTAAATTGATTGCGGCTTAGAGTTCTTCATATAATAATAATAATATAATAAATAATATTAATAATAATAATAATATAATTTAATAATAATATAAATATATAATAAAATATATAATATATAATAGTAATAATAATATAATATATAATATATTTTAATGAAAAGGAAGTGGAAGCTTTTTTTATTTCGTACTTTTTAATACACTAATAAATATAACTAAACTTTTGATAGCAACAAACTTTATTCGCGTTCTTGTTAAATAATAATTAAGCAATTGTAAAAAATTCTTCGGACTTTTAAAAATTAGAAATATAGAAACTTTTATATGATTTTGACATGAAGTATTGAAAGGTGGATGCAGTCGATATTATACGAAATTCTTTGACTTGTTGCTAGGGGCCGGCAACCTGCTCCTGCCTTAAGTACACTGCATGGTGTGACTATAAATATAATATATAGTATATTATATATAACTATATATTTATAAGTATTTGATATAATATATTATTATTTTGTATAATATTTATATATATATTATTTTATATCTTAATATTGAACCCAACGATCTGAAAAGACAGAAAATAGTTCTGCAACCCTAAAACGTTAAAATCGTGACCCTCACCATCTTAACGGGTTCCGCTCCCCGCACACCCCTACCCTGATGTTTGAAAAAATAACAAAAAGACCATCTGCACTTAAACTCGAATATATTAATTTGATTTTACGCTATAATGTCAAAGTGGAGACGTCCTTATTTGTAGTTATTTCTCGAGCTTTATCTTCGTTTTCTTTCAATGTAGCTCTTTTCAGACTCGTGACTGGGCGTCGGAACCAGGGGCCGAAATGGTTTCTGAGGTTGTTTTGGGTTGAGAGTTTCGGTCGGAAGCAAGATCTGTGACAGCGAGCCTTCCTGGGAGTTGTTAGAATTTTATATTATATATATATATATATATTTATATTATTAATTAATTATATAATATAATTTATATATATATATATTATAGTATAATAATAGATTATATATATATATATTTGAGAGGAGAGAGAGAGAGAGAAGAGAGCAGAGAGAAGAGGAGAGGGAGAGAGGAGAGAGAGAGAGAGAGAAGAGAGAAGAGTAACCTATTTCGTGAGGCCTTAACATGAAGTACTTAAGATATCTGAGAGAAGGAAACGAATAAATATAAAAGATTATTATATATAATAATATATATAATAAATAATCCTTCTGTAATAACTTGGAGAAAGTAACAGTTAGGGTTATCAAAGTCTCAGAATAAATAACGTGAAAAGTTATGAGGTCGGTCAATTGACAATTCTTAAACTTTATATATCGAGGGCTTAATGTCAAAGAACACTATCTACTAAAATTCACTTATTGAGATAATGTCCACAAGTATGAAATAAATATGACGGCACAAGATGACCTACAGAGTAAAGCATCTCCACATTGACATATCTTATAACGTAATCAAATCTACCTAAATTACTACGTTTATACTGCCAGATGGTTCTTATTGAATTATTTTTTCAAACACTCATGGGTCGAGGTTAGCCTCACAAGACCGAACGGCGAGCAAGTATAAGACACGAAGTGCAGCTCCTTTTTCTTGAGCGTCACGGGACTGTGACAAAGATTGTTCAAGACCAAACCTGTAACATTCCCTCGTTACTGTGAAATTTTTTCGGCGACGTGCGTTGAAATGGGCGAGCGTATCTGGCTCTCGCGCTCGCAAAGGCTGCTGTTGCCCCGTCTCAACGTCCGAAACTCCAATTTTTTCTTCCAACCACAAACAGCATGAAGTTACCTATCCACCATATTCGCCTGATTATCCCGGCACTTTCTTGTTCACCGACTGAAGATGAGAATGAAGAAGCGGATTTGACTGGTAGATGACAAAATCGCTGCGAACCGAAAGACTGCGGAAGGTGACACTCGAGGGTGTCAATAGCCAGAGGGTCTCTGGCACATTAGAGAACTTAATCCCGGTTTTGGATATCACCTTTTTTTATACTTAATAATAATATATTATATTTGTTACAAAATGTAAAATTATTTCAAATTTGTATAAAAATAAAAATTATTTCTTAGTTATCTATAAAGCTGTATAATATAATAAATATTAGATATATATGTGTGTGTGTAGTGTGTTGTGTGTGTGTATTGTGATGAGGTGTATGGAAATCGTGAATGATATAATAATACGGTTCAGCATTTTGGGTTGTTTTGTGACAGTAGTTTTACAGTAACAACGTTTCATGTTTAGCTGGCAGATATAAAAAATACAAAAATGATTAAACAGAAAAAAAAATTACTTAAAATCTTGCCTCACAAGCCAAATATTTTTTATTTTTAGCAAATAAGGAAATAAAATATTTGTCCATGCACGAACAACAAGTGACTTGGTCTTTTCATAATCTCAAGTGTTAAAAATTATTATTATATTATATTATTTTATTTTATATATTTTATTATTATATTATTATTATTATTTTATTTTATTATTATTATTATTTATATTATATTATTATTTTTTTTTTTTTTTTTTTTTTTTCTATTTTTATTATTATATTTATATATTATTACTCTTACTTGAAGTTAATCAATGTGTTTGTCATAATCAGTTTAATTTTAAAAATATGTACAGAAATAAAAATTATTTCTTACTTATTCATAGATTTGTTTAACTTATAATTATTATTATTATTAATTATTTATAATTATTATAAATTGTTTATTATTATGCGGTATTGCGTATTTTTTTTTCCTCAGAAAATTTGTACCTAATTTAAAGTGATAAAGTTATTATATTCATTTATTATATTTTATTATTATATTATTATAATTATTTTATATTATTTATTATATTATATTTTATATTATTATTATTTTTTGTTATTATGATTTATATTTTATTATTATTAATTATTATTTATTTTATTATTGTATTCGATTATTATTATTTATATTAATTTATTTTATTATTATTATATTATTCTAGTATTATTTATTTAATTTATTATTATTTGTCATTTGAGTTAATAGGTATAAAAAAAAGTTCATCTCCTTTTGCTTGTATAATTATTTTAACGTTCTGAGAGTGCCTTATTCACACACACGACACACATATATATAATATATATATATATATCTATAATATATATTATATCATATATATATATTATATTTATTATATATATCTATATTTATATATATTATTCGGTGCGCTGTGATTATGCTCGTGGTGTGATGTGTGTGTAGTGCGCGCGCGCGGACGTGCGGAAGTACCAGACTCGTGCGAGGATGCGTTCTTGTGTGCCCTTCGCGTATCAGGAAATGTTACAATAATATCTCGTGGAAATTAATACTAAGTTTAGACATAATTCAGCTTTAAATGAGAAAACCATTTGGGGACCAAACAGCAAAGAGAATTAGAATAATAGATGAAATGAAAAAATAATCCAGTTAAGAGAGGAGAAAGTGGGGGGGCATGAATAAAACAATGAACAATTTAACATTTTATTTTGACAGAAGTTTTCGAACTTGTTAACGCTTAGAGTAACGGATTGAAGCCGTAAACATGATTTTTCCGTGCCTGAATTAAGATTTGGTCCGCACAGGATTTTTGCGCACTTCAAAAAGAAGGAAACATTCAAAGATTTCAACACCACCTTCTTTATGCACTACACTCACATATATATTTTGCAATGAACGCCCCCCCGCACTAGAGCGAACCACGTTATAGGATTGCGATATCGATTTCTTGTCTCACCATATTATATATATATATTAATAATACATATATATTATTTTAATATAAATTTTATAGATATATTATATATATTATATATATTATTATAATATATATATAATATTATATATATATATATATATATATGTTTATTATATTATATATATATATATTATATACATAGTATATCTTATACTTATTATATATATATAATATATATTATACAATCACACACTAAACTATATATATTATATATATTATGATATTATATATATATATATATATCATCACTTGGTTCATCTCACTTGATCGATGCATCATAAGAATGCATCATTCATCATCACTTGGTCGAAGTATCATAATGCATCATCTATCATCACTTGTTTGAACTATCGTTGGAATGCTTCATTCATCATCATTGGTTATAACGTTGTCATATCATTGCATCATCATCACCCACCTTCTCCAAGCTGGGTACATTGCATGCACGGAACAAAAAAGCGAGAAGAAATGTGACTCATAGGTCGAAAAAAAGCCCAGCCTTACGCCCGCTTTATACCTTTAGGAGAACTTCGCCACGTCAGAAAAAATCACGGCAGAAACTTCACGGACCGCGAGCCGCCCTCCCGATGTATCTCGTCATGTAGGGTCATTCCTTGGCCGCAGGTGGCCAAACCAGACAATCCTCTCAAAACCCTGGCCTCACCTCTATTATGACCTTGCCTCTACCATGCCAACTCAATTCCTCTCCTCCAGCATTCCTTCACTGACTCATCCACTTTTTCTTCGTCTTCAGCGGTCGATTCCCAGCACATCCACCACTATACATCCTAACCACCGACTTCATCATCCTTTTCCACATGACCAAAAAAACCCCCATTCCCAACTTTTGCCTTTTTTCATTTATTCCTATTTACTCTTCTTCCCCCCACCAATCCCTCAATGCGTTCATCTCTTTATCATTCTTCTCACACCTTAACACGCCTCTAAGTTAACATTCGTCAATATACTATATATATTAAATTATAGTTATATAATTATCCTATATAAATAATATATATTAATATATATACTTAATATATATAATAGTATATAAATTTATTAATATATATATATAATTATAATAATGTATTATATAACTTATATATTAGAGAGAAGTCCATGGCACTGGGAAATGCGCCCCCAAAAAATTCAGAACTACCACGAACTACTAAAACATCATTTGGTATTTCCTGTGATCCTCTCTCTCTCCTCTCATACTCTCTCTGCTCTCTCTCTTACTTTCCTCATCCTCTCCTCTCTCTCTCTCTTCTCTCTTCTCCCTCTCTCTTCTTTCTCGTCTCTCTCTCTCTCTCTCCTCTCTCTCTTCTTACTCTCTGCCTCTCTCTCTCTCTCCTCTCTCTCCTCTCCTCGCCTCTCTTATACAATGAATATATATATTAAGTTTTATATATAATAATATTATTTACATGGAAATTATATATATATATTTTATATATTTTATATCATTATTATATATTACAGTGAGGGCACAGTATCTAGTACATGTATCGCAATACGTACGATCGACACTATTTGTATCGGCTAATATCGGGGATATCGCTAGAAATTGCTAAATGCTATCTGTATCGGTACGTTATGCTTTTTTCTATAGAGTGATCGGAAAAAAATCGATATCGATACTCACTACCTTGTTTCCAAAAAATTATCAAATTATATACCTATATATATATATATTATTTAATATATATATTAATTATTATTTATATATAATATAATTATTATATAATATAAATTATATTTACATATTAATATGTAGATTCAATGCAGAGTGATGAGGAGAAGGCGATGGAGAGAATGGGGACCGTACTGGATGAGGAGAGATAGAAATACTTGCAGAGAGTGTTGATAGATTTCGTTAAGAAGGAATGAAGATATGAATGGTTTTTTTAACGAGGCACTCACAATAGCTCACAGATATAGATAATCAATAGTCACAAGAGATTCGATCAGAGATCTATTATTGAACTTTATAATCTCTGATAGTAGGCTAACAAGAAATGTTGAAAGTGATACGTGAGAGGTAGCATATATATTCGATCATGGATTATGGTGACGACCGAAGTTTGAAGAAGACAAGTTGCAAATAAAAGAAAAGAAAAATGGGATCTAAGAGTGGATTACCTGAGAGTGTGACAGAAAAGAATATATTGAAATAATAAGTCGAATCTGGAACAATTGAGGCTCGGAGGACTAGGGGAGAGTACAAGAAAAGTAAAAGGACAGCGAGGAGACCCTTGGGTAAAAAGGATCAGATAGGAGGAACGAGGAAAGACACAAGAGCTGGTGGACTGAAGAAGTGAAAGGGGCAATAAAGAGGAAAACAGTATTGATGAGAAGGTGGTTGAAAAATTGAACTACACAGAATAGGCCCGCTTTATGGACGGTAAGAAATGAACAGACGAGAGTGAAAGAGAGCAAAGAAAAGGCAGCAAATGAGATCGAGCGGGAAAAGATTATGAAGGTGGGGCAAAAGAAAGGTTGTTGATGACAAGTATGGACTCAAAGAGGAAGTGTAGCATATCAGGTAACAATGTGAATTTTGTGATCCAGACAAACAGAGTAACGTACTTCAGAGAATGTTAAATGTGAAGTGAGGCAGGTGAGATGGAAGAATGAGTAATGAAGGAGGAGGATGAAGAGGGGGAGGAGTCACTATGGAGGGAGTCGAAGGTGCCTCTGGAAACATGAAAGATCAGGAATGAGCATCCCATAGAATGAGTAAAAGAGGAGACGAGAAATAGAGAAGATCTCTGACAAAATTGATTCAAATAGCTGGTAGAAGCGAGCAAAAGCACCAGAGGAGTGGGGAAGTCAACCATAGCTCCAATTATGATAAGTGAAAAAAAGGAAGATGACAGGCGGTGTAACACTACAGATGTACATTCTGTTGGAAACACTTAGTATAAAGAAATACTAGGGAAAACCTGAGAATGTAAGTAGAGCGCAGACTGGGAGAGGGCGGAGCGCGGATATAGCGAACAGAACAGAGCCGACGAGCTCTTGTTCGGCCATGAGGAGTTAGGTTAGAGAAAGGTTGGGAGATGAATAGAAGCGACGATATGAGCTGTTATAGTTGGAAAAGAAGGCTGTTTAGTGCCTAGGAAGGGACTATGGAGGGTGCTAGAGAGAGAATGCAGTGGATAAAAAAGTGAGAGGAGCCCTGGAGAATTTGTAGAAGAGTAATAAATTAATGTAAGAACAGAATATGAGAAGAAGGAATGGTTTTAGGTGAGAACGTGGAATCAAACCAGGGAAGGCGTTTTCACCAATTGTTGTAGCTATCTGGATGGAGTGACTAAAGGAAGGTGAGGGATATAGGAGATTAGACTATATTCTGGCATGCGCAGATACTTGGCTGCTGGAGCGAGCGGAAGATAGCTGCAAGAGGAGGGGTAATATTTTGCTAATAGGCTAGAGGCCGGTCTGGACTATAACACATAAAAACTGAGATCGTGTGTGGTGCAGTAGGGAAAGGAAGGGAAGCTCGAGAGTAGAGTGGAAGGGATAAACTATTAGATGTGGAGAAATGCACCAATACGTTGAGTGCAGAGTATATTGGAAGACGGAGGAGAAACGCTAACAGGAGATACAAATGAATAGCTAGTAAGGGGAGCTGCTAAGAGCGGTACCCCATACTGGAAGAAGACAAATGAACATAGGAGGAAAAGTGATATTAGAGAGATGTTAACACCCGATGCTTCTTATGGGCAGAGAGGAATAGAGAATACAGTGGCAAGATGTAGGTTTTAGAGTCGATAGGGAAGACTAGAAGAGAAGACAAAGAAACTAAAATAAATGATAAGGTTGACAGTTGCAAGCTATATTAATAAAATGGATGGCAGCCAGATGAGGATGGTGGGGACCCACCATGGAGAGGATGCAGAGGGAGAGGATGCAAAGAAGATTTTCAGGCTAGCAAATGCGTAGACAGGGAGCTGTCGATGCTGAGAAGAACGAGAGTCCTGGAGGGGAGAGAAAGATGGAGAAGAGCTCTGGCCCTTTTGACAGGGTCTTGACCTTTCCTGAGAGCTGTTGTAAGGTTGTATGTATATATTTTATACTATATATATATATATATTTATTATATATTATATAATATTATTATTATATAATATATAATATATATTTTAATTTATATATTGTATACTATACAGGCCCTCTTAACCATTCATGCAGCCCTAGGCAAAAAAAAAAATCACCCTAAGCATATGATATAACATCTATATATAATAATATATACTATATTATATTAGTATTATTATATATATAAATAATAATATTATATATATATATATATGTATATATATATATATATCTTATATTATATAATATATATACTATTATTATATATAATATATAATATTTAAATACTATATATATATATTAATATTATATTATATATATATAGTTTATATAATATATATATTATATATATATATATTATCATATATATATAATTACTAAATACTTATATTATATATATTATTTATATATTATATATATATATCAAGTATTAATAATATATATATATATTATATATATATATATATATAATAAAATATTATATATATATTATATATATAATATAAGTATATTATAATATATTATATATAATTAACATTTAATATATATATATATTATAGATATATAGACTATATTATATATTATATATATAATAATAATTTATATTAATATTATTATCATTATATTATATAATATATAAATTTATATATATAATATATATATATATACGGTATAGTTTCTTATATATATTATATTATATCTACTATATATATATATAGTATATAGGATATTATATTATATATTATTATAATATTATACTAATTTATCTATTATATATATTTATATAATTATCATATATTTATATATTATATATATATTATATATATATATATGATCATTATCATCATCCTTTATACTTTTATATAATATATATATCAGTAAAAATATATTACAATTCATTATGGTATAAATGTTCTTCCCGATATAGTTGTTGTATATATAAAGTAGAAGCGCACATAGTCTTAATGCGTTCACATTGTTTAAGATTGTGATTTTATTTTTGACCCATTGAACTTTTAAATTTAGGTTTTTAAGTGTTCCGACTTCAAGCTCTACTCTGTTGATATAGTATCTTCAGTTGCCAGTGTCAGTAGTCTTTCGAATCTTCTGATTTTAATTTACAAAATAATTCTAAATGCAATTGGCCCTCCTGAACAGCCAATTTGTTTAAAAACCTTTAGGTTTTAGCTGTGGAAGAATTTCACTGATCCTTCACGTTGTTCGTTTCTTATTTGTGCCTGTTGTTTGTTTTGTGGTTGCTGTATGTGATGTAAGATGACAGACTTCTCGACAGCGCGGCTTACTTGCGACTTTACTAAGTCGTGCGTTGCCCAATCAATCTGCATCGGTGGAATAACCACTCTCTAACTTTAACCCCTAACCTTTTGTTCTTGTCTGAGACAGATGGCTAAGAAGTGATCAGAAAACACGTTTGATATGTCTACTCGGAATTCATTTTGATATTATTTTGGTCTGAAGGGCTGGAGTTGTGCCTATGCAAACATAAAAACTCCTGTAACGCGTCTCGAGAACCTCGAATCTCCTAACTTCGATTTCTGTGGCTTAAAATCTTTCTTCCTTCTACTACATAAATCTTATGTTTTGCTACTGTTCTCCTGAACAGATATAGTTTTCACGCCTTTTGTATATCTAACAACTTCGACGATGACTGTTATATCTTCTCATCCTAATACTTAGTTTTCTTTTTGGGGGATTTTAATGTACACAACACCGAATTGGTTGGGTCCTTATCACTATTTGAGGTGGGGGAGGAGGCCGATATCATTCAGCATGTCTCGAACACCTGGGCAAACTAATACTCTTAAAGAACACACGCACCACATTCCGGATTGTCTCCCAACCAATGCCTTGAACCACCGCTTACCTATTGTTTCACACTAGCGCGTTCTCTCTATACAACACCACTCGCTCCTAATTGCTAATCTGAACCACAACCTTATACCTCTGAATTTTGAATAACTTTCTCTCCAACGTTCCATCCTGCCCTTCCGCGTTTTTCTGGCACTTGTAATCGCGCGATTAGGTTGCCTTAACGTCGCTTTCTACACTAACTAACATCTGTGACGTTTTAACTCTGGTGACGCTTCGATTTCTGCCGATAAGGTGGGACTGTAATCGTTGATGGGATCAATCATCTCTAGTAACTTTCTCCTCATACTCCATGATTCGATCGGCTGTCTTGCCTTCAGGCTATGAACAATGCGTATCGGAATGCGAAAAATTCTCGTTCTCCTATCACTGCTAATTTTTTCATTCACGCTAAAAATCGTTGCAGGGATCACTCTTCGACGAGCAAAGCGCGCTTGCATCAAACGAAAGGGCGCTAACCCCTGTATCTCTACTAAATCTTTCGGCCTTTGTTGCCAAACCGTCTAGACACTCTTAAATCTGCCTTTCTCCTCTTATTTCGATCTGACGGTTATGTTGCTAATTCTCCAACTGAGAAGGCCAACCTCTTTGGCCTCCTATTTTCCTCTACTCAACCCTGGACGATTATACTGACATTCCTCCTCCCCTCCTCCCTTCTCCTCTCAGGGTCCTATTGCTTATCGCATGTGTATTCATTGATCGGTGCATGGACTCTAGAATCATATGAACTTTAGGAGGGGTGACGGCAGGCGTTCCTCCCGATTTAGAGGGATGTGCCTCCTGCGACCCTGCCCCCCATGCGTTCAACTATATTCTCTAGTCTTCAAAAACAACACTTTTCCCTCCAGTTTGGAAGGCGCACACCGTCCAACCCATCATCACACTACATTTCAATTCTGTCCTCTATTTTACTTCTAGAATTGCCCCTCGCTTAACTTTCGATTCTATTCATCGCTGTTTTATTTTTTTTATCGGATATGATTTCCGGGTGGGTCGCCGCACCTGGAAATTTAATCTTAAAAACTCAATTCTACAATCTCCTCTCGAAAACACCTTCCAACTATCCTATCTCTTTTCGAAGGTTCTCTCTCTCTCCTGTTGACAATAAGAAAATCCTTGCCTTAACATAAACAAAAAAATGTTTTGGACACTCACATCACAACGGTTGTAAGGCGGCCTCAAAGAAACTGGGAGTCTGTTTACTGCGAGACTTTTTGTCCTCTTCTCAGTACTCCAGCTATACAGGGCCATCATCCCCCTTGTATGAGTTCTGCCTCTCATACTGGGGGGCTTGGTCTCACCGGCTTTGACAGGTCGAGTTCAAAAGCCAAAAGACTTTATAAATTGTTTCCGTAATTTCCACTTCTCTTGACCCTCTTTGCGGCGCAGGTGGATGCTTTATCTCTTTTCTAAGGTACCGCGATGCTCGAGGGAACTTGTCACTCTCGCCCCCATACCACCACCTTTAACGACGCCTCTAACACTGGGGTTCGTGTCTGCGCACGATTTTGTGTGGATATTTAACTCCAGGCTAGTTCGCTACGGTGCTTCCTTCCTTCCTGCCACCTCCTGTTCTGTAGAATCCTCTTCCATCTTCTGTGTTGCTGCTGATTTAATCTCCCTCTACTTCACAAAAGGAAGCCTGCGCATAATATCTTATCTATTGTTTGTTTATAACTGGAAAGTAACTGAAATATAAATTTCAGATACACTGTTACGTCAGCTAGAACAACAGCAGAGGATATAACTAGAGATTGGGCTATAATTAAGTTTATTGCATCTGAGGTTTTGGAAACTAATACTAACGACGAACAGAAGCCAAAAGTATTTCTTAAAGGTAAGTTTCATTCATTTTATTCATTCACGCTATTTTTTTTCTTCAGATTGATAATACATACTTTTATCTACACTTATATAACGAAAAGAGATATTTCCAATTTCAAGTATTTACAATAGTGTTCCATGCAATTCAATGAGACTGTTCGTAATACCCAACATGCCGTTCCAGAGTAGTATTTATTAAGTAAAATTATTTTTCGTTGTGTCAGATTCTATAAATTGGCCTTAAATGAAACGGAAAGGTTTGCTAATCAAGGAAAGATTACAGTATCTGTATTAGTTTACTTTAGTGAATGTTTGTATAAAACAAGCTTTCATTTCCCAAGTATATCAAGTTTATCAAGTTTATTTCGCAAGTTAATTTTTATTTTAAGTTTTGGTTTAATTATTCCAGATACACGGAAAAATCCTAATTTTGGTTTATCAAGTTTGTTTCGCCAGTTAATTCTCATTTTAAATTTTGGTTTGATTATTCCAGATACACGGAAAAATCCTAATTTTGGTACCTCACTTTTGTTGGCTAATTCTCCAATGTCTCCAAAGATCGTCAATGGTTCATTTGCCGCCATCTTTGATAACAGTGACGTCCTCCATGAATTTGCCAAAAGGTTACAACAGCTTCGACTGGACGTTCAAGAAGCTCCTGGTAAAGGTATATCAAAAATGATTAATTTAACAAATTACTTTCATGATCGAGTGATGATGCATGATTGAGATGATTGAAATATCTGACGAAATAATTAATACGAATATCATATATATTTAATGAATCACTCTCCTCCTCCACATATTTGGAATATACAATCTAGCATGCGGTTAATAAGTGCTCCGTACTGGAGTAGTTTAGACAATAGAGATTATATTTTAATATCGGCTGTCATCAATATCCAATTCAGATAGTTATGCGTACGCTCTCTCATAATATAAATTTAGAATCTCATTTTATAAATTCAATAGTATATATCATAATAAGACAAATAATAATAATAATTAATAATAATTAATAATAAATAATAATTAATGATACTGATAAATGATAAGTGACAATGATAATGATAGAAATGATGCTTTGATGAATGATGATGATGATGATGATGATGATTGATGAAGCTAGATGATGCCCATGATTGATTGATATATAGATAAACCTTGGGGATAATAACGATTGATTTGATGATGATGATTAATGATGATTGATGATTGATTGATGATTGATGTTGATGATGATGATTTGATGATTGATGATAATAAATAGATTAAGATGATATTAATAATAAGAATTTTTGTAATGCAATCCCATAAATCAAATATAATAATAATGAAAACTATAAATACTATCAATAATATAAAGATTAATAAATAAATAATATAATAATATATAAATATAATAATAATTAATAATAATAATAATTTAATAAATTACAACAATTTATTCATCTTCCCATTCCATATAATTATAAACTGAAATAATAATAATGTGAATAATAAATATAAGAAGTAGCAATTTCCGGATTTATAAAAAAAATCAGAATAATAATATATATATAATATTTATCATATTAATTATTAATATAATAATAGTCTAATAATAAGTCAATATTCAATCATATGAAATCTTTAATAAACTATATCTATTCCAAATGAAGTATTTAATAATATATGAACAAGGGACTTCAAGCAAAAACAAATAAAATAACTCTTCCCTCTCGCTTCCTGAAGATTATTACAACCTGATTTCAAACTATATTTGGCGGCGCTGATACAAAATATGAATCAGTTTTTCGCTACCAGCCATTTTTGATTGGATTTTATTTAATGTGGATTTTTACCCTCACGAAGATGTGCAGTTTCTCCTAGAACTCAACTTGTTTAGTGTTTTTCATTTGATCTTCCCTCGCACGTGTGTTATGTTCATATATCATAATACACGTGTCTATATTCCTAGAAATGTTGGAGATAGACTAGCGCCAAAAAACTATATTGCCTACTCTGGATTCTGTGAAAGCCTGATTCTTGAAACACATTACGCTCATCTGAATCACTTCCAATACTAAATTAAAGAATATTTCTTGTTTGGTTGTATTATTTTATCCATGGATTTATAAACCTAAAAATAGTGTGTTAATCATATATCACTAATATAAAGTAGTTCGTGCTTATATATTATATTTAGAAATATGAGCTGCTTGGCAAAACTAATGCGCTATTACTTTGAATTCTAAGACGCTTCAATAAGTTCTATAGATAGATCCAAATTCACTAGAATATAGATATACGTGTTTAGCTTTTGTTTTCTTCTTGATCCGATGGATTTTTTACTTCTGTTAAATTAGTTCCAATACAGTATGTTGATCACTAAAGTGTTAAATCTTTTTTAAACATATTTGTAGGCCTAAATAATTGCCATTTATTTTAATTCAGAGCATCAAATTCATAGGAATCAGCTCCAAATACTAGTAGAAATTTTCGCATTTAGCTGTTTTAAATGATCCATGGATTATTTACGCACGCCTAATCTTAGTGTTTATGTACTTAACCATAAAGTGTTATATCTCTTAGGTAATGTGAGCTTGCAAGGCAAAAAACTAATTGTTAATGTATTTGGATTACAGTGCATCAAATTCCATATTCATATGAAAATCAGGCGCGTGTCCAAATATTTTAATTGGTTATTTAGTGAGATATACACTTTGTTGTGACGATTTTTATTTGATCGCTCTGATATCTGGTGAATCTAAGAACCTTTGATATCGCGATACATTTATGACAAATATTTATCTACAAATACACGTGAGCGCGTAAAATATATATTTGTGCTTTTAAGATTTTAGTGTTTGATAATTTACATAATGGTTTTCCATGTGATTTGACTTATCAGCATAACTTATTTGAATAGAGTTATTAAGTATTGGTTAACGCTGAATAATGACATGTGTGTGATTTGGGTGTGCAATTTCGTGGTGTATAATACTCGTTCTATATCCGCTTAGATATTACTTGGTCACAGAAGTGGTGAATTTTCTGAGGAGATTTTGGTGTATTTTAGGTGGCAAATCCTAACTGTAATGCCATATATATTATGTAAAATTAATAAGTATAGTATAAGCGCATATTTCCATATTACATATAGGAATTCTCTATTAAACTTATTATATAATATATATATATATATTATAATATATATATTATATATTTATAATATATATTATATATATATATATATATATATAAATATATATTATATTATATATATATTATATATATAAGTTCTACATTAGATTACTTATATATATAGATATAGATATAATATAATATCTCACTCTAAAATCCAAGTTCTTTTTAATTTTTGGTCAGTAGTTTTTATTGTTTTTTTTATTTTATTTAATTCTTTCTTATTATTTATTATTATTATTATTATTAATTATCATTTTAGATTGTATTATTATTTTATATATATCTATTTTAAATTATATATTAATTATATTTTTATTATTTATTATTTATTAGTGTATTATATTTATCATCATAATAAAATAGAAAGATGTGTGATACTGTGTTCAATTTTATCCTTTATATGAATGATGCTGGTGTTGTATCTATAAAAATAAAATAAATTTGCTTATATGGACGCTCTCCTCCAATATATGTTATTTCGAAACCTGAATATAATATGCCATATGTATATTATTGATCATGTTGCTTAGTGGCGCCTGCCCTCCTTCCACGTCGCCACTATATACAATCAAGGTTACTTTTCACTATGCGAATCAGTTCCAATAAGCATATATTTAAAAGAGAGATAGAAATTATAGGAACGTTGTGCTGTTAATTTTTTTTATTCTTGAAAAGCAGCAAAAAAAAATTTGTTGAAACAAAAAAATTGTTTTTAATGTAACTTGTGTTCACTTTAGTCTAGATTTGATGCTCCCATGAGTTAGCTGTAAATAATTATAGAATTCTCCGATCATGCGGATCGAGTGAGGGTCGGAGTTCTTACGGAAATATTATTCTCTGCTCTTTAAGTGGACTAATATGTTCTAGTCTAGAAATGTGAGCTGTAGGGAGCTCGGAAAAACTAATCGGGCCATATGTTTTACGATATCTATTTGTTTAATGGGCAGTCGGATCAAATTCACAGTCAGATGTATAAAATCAGCTCCAAATTCGAAAATATTATGTCCTCTCGAAGCTCGGCTACACGTCGAGTAAGTGTGTCGGGATTTCGGATCGAAAATCCAACTAATTTGATTGACTTATAGTGGTGGATAAAAATAGGCGTAAATTCGTGGTTCGAGGTGAAATAAATTATTTTTACGAATACATCTCCGCAAGCTCAATCTAATAGATTAAATATAATAATAATATATAATAATAAATAAATAATATAATTAATTATTATAAATTATTATATTTAAATTAATAATAATAATAATAATAATAATATTTACTATTTCATAAAATTATTTGGAAGTTCTGAGTAATACTAAAAATCTTCTAATGTAACCTAAAAACTTAAATAAACACCAATAATAAAAATAAAATATAAATTAATATTAAATAATACATAATAATACATAATTATATAAATATAATCTAAATTATAATATAAAAAAAATATAATGGAATAATATAATAAAAATAGATAAAAATATAAAACGGTTTTATAATATAAGTAAAAAAGATAATATTTTATTAATGATTAATTAGATATTAATTAACATTTATAATCAAAATAAAATGCAATAGATAATAATAATTAAATTAAATTAATATAATTAATATTAATTATATTTATTTTTGCAATACAATAATCATATCTTCATCCAGCATAATTGAGATGGAATAATAGGTAGTAGTGTTCTGTTAATCAGCTATCTTATCATTCGTCGTCACTTCCCCTCAATTAAAACTTTATCGTACCACACACACCCACACTACTCTCCACCCACTCTATCTCTCGCCAACAACCATACTTCTCTATACTCACTTCTCTCTCACCTCACACCTCACCCATATCACTCTAGCAATATCACTTTTATTACCATCCATATACTCACTCTCCTTACTTTGGTCATATCCCACTCATTTCTATTATCTCAATATCGCTCTCCCCCAAAACATTCTACATCTTAACATCTACGTTTAATCTGTATAATCATCCATTTACTTTCATCTAAGTAATAAATGTCCCAATTAATTACCATCTCATATAACATTCCCTTCTCCGCTTCTTCCACACAATACATAGATCAATATTCCATTTCATAATCATCATCTCTCTCTCCTCAAATCCACCCATTTAATTCGCTAATTCACTCTCTCTTAATTCTTGCTAAATACCTCCAAAACCGCATTATCTCATACCCCTCTCATCCAAAAAATACATTCAAACTTACTTCTGGACCCTGGCATTCAACCCCACGTTTCACACCCATACAATACAATACAATTTACAACATAATTTTTTTCAATAAAATTACTTTATTTAAAATTTATATCATGATGTATAATAATCTGCTTTAGAGGATCATTCATAATTTTCTCTACGACACTCTCAATAGCTCTCAATTCCTTCTTCCTAATACTCTCATGCTCTATCTCCTCCTTCATCCTCCCCCCTTACCCAAATCCCAATCATAATACTCTCTAATATCTAAAAAAATATCATATACTTTACTTTCCATAAATTACTACAACCCACACTAACTGCTAACCATTCTTAACCTCCACTCCCCCCACTACTATACTTTATATTTACCTCTCTCTCTCTACAAAAAATCAATAATAAATACACTTATTATCTCTTAACCTGGATTTTTATTAAAGCCCTTTGTCCTGCACATTCTCTCAAATAATCCCAATACAATAACGTAATACCTCAAGTCCCTTTACTCTCAGACTAATTATCATTCGCTCAACAGATGGGCACTCAAGTATTCGTCCGCATTACAATAAGATATTCATTGATTCACTAGTTCCCTTCTTATTCTATATCACTCAAATTTCATTCAATATCCTACCCCCCCCCCATTCTCCTTCACCAATCTACCTCTGTGCAAAAACTTCTACCATAACTCAAATTATCTTGAATGACTCAATCATGGACGATAATTAAACACACCCCTAGTCCTAATCCTCATACACTACTCTCCCAAAAAACTCATCTCAACTTCTCCCCTAATACCTATAACCCACTCTCAACACACATTTTTACTATCCATATATAAAAGGTAACCTTAAATTACCTTTATATTCACTATTTACCCCACACTCTACCAATAATTTTATTCCATTCCAAACACTCCCTTCCACAATTCACCACCTTCTTCACTATTAATTCAATAATGCTTATATCTTCTAAACTAAAAAACACCCATACCACTTTTCCCTTTCCATCTCATATATCTTTTCTCCACTAAAATGCAATCTTTAGTGTAATAACACATTAGGTCCATCCTCTTCTTACCTCTAACTATAATATCCTACCTTGTTCTTCCTCCCATTCTCCCATCCTCGTAAGAACTTAATTACAACTTCATCTAATTATCTCAATCAGTATTCTCCATACACATTACTCTAACACTCTTAAAATAGACAATAATAATTCACTTACATAATTAATAATTCACATACATTAATCCAATACTCAATATCCCTCTTTCCCTATAATAATTCATTATTAACAGAATGGAAGTTACACATACAAACTCACATTATCCTGTACCCAATATTCCTGTTGGTGATACTCTCATAATACCACTTCACAATTTCCAACAATTATAACTAAATTTAATAAATACCTTAACATAGCCTATTATCTTCCACCCAATCAATAATAAATTATACCTTACTCAATTCTCTGGGCAAATAAATACTAATTTCCAAATTACATCACACACATTACCAGATCACTGACGGATACTTTCATCTTTATTTTATATTATATCACTTATTATTTTTTTTCAATAAAGGCTAATAATAAAAATCACTTAATAATTTTACCGTAAAAACAATTTTTAATATTCAAATATGTAATAATAAATAACTTATTATTTCAATACTTTCAATAAAAATATCATAATTTAATAAATTAGATTAATAATAATATTAATAAATAATATGTATAATAAAAATATTATTAAACAATAATAAATAATAATAATATAAATAGTAAAAAAATAATAAAATAATTAATGATAATATTTATAATAATTTATATATTAAATAATAAATCATAAGAAGAACTAAATTAAGTATTAAAGATAGAAAGAAGAATAGAATAATATAGTAATTATATTAATTTATCAATTTATATTCATAAAATTATATTATAGTTATAATTTCTTCAGTATAATATACCTACTTATAATTATAATTATTATAATTTATATTATATATTTATTAAATATAATAATATAATATATATTTTTAATATAAATATAATTATATATATAATTATAACATATATATATATATAGTCGTTACATGTTAATAATATTATTTTAATAGCAAAATATATTAGGGGAATCTACAGGTCCAATAATATATATCAATATTAAATAATAAGTTAATAAAAATAATAATTTAAATTTTTATTTCTTAGAAATAGTTTCATTAAAAGAAATACAGAATTAAAATAATATTTTAAATGATCTCATCGCACGGTAGTTTTCATTATAATATATAATAATATATTATTAATATAATAATAATAATTATATAATTATAATAATATTATATATAAATAATAATAATAATAATAATAATAATAAATAAATTAAATAAAATAAAAATAATTAAAAATAATGAATATGATATACCTCATTCTTAAACTGAATAAGAACAATAAATAAATTAAATTTAATTATTATTAATTATATATAATAATATATTAATCGCGGTCGTTTATTTTTTATGGATTATCCAAAGGTATTGATTAAATTAAAAAATGAATTTCACAACAGTCCCAAATTAATTTTAAATATAATTATTAAATTATATATGAATTTACGAAAAGTTTGTATTTCAAATATAATAAAATAATATAACTAGTAAGAAGTTTATATTATTATTATTATATTAAAATTATTGTGAAATTTTCTCTTTTTAGCACAGGATGAGATGAAGATGTATTATTAATTACAATTTTTTCAATTATCTTAATAAATCAGTTATAATAATCTTTTATCAAAGTTGATGTTATTTGACTGATCTTGAAAATCGTTTCCCCACAGCGAAATGATACTAATAATAATCTCTAGTATAAATAATAATTTATAATAAATTAAGTGAACTAATCAATAATAATCTAATCAATTTCTATATTCGTAATTGAGTTAGAATAAATAATAGATATGATCCATTTAAGCATACGTTTTAATAATATTAAAAATGTAAAATAGAATACTGAAACGACCTATTATACAATATTTGCACAAAATAGAGATGATTCTAGTGAAAATGTTGATAGATTATAATTGATAGATTATAGATTATAATTCTAGTTAGCTGTGGGGGAAAGATAAGCTCCTTGGAATACCTAAACTTACAATTTATAGGTAGGGCTATTTTAGAAGCTGTGCTTGAAAAATTGAAAGATTGGAATTTGAGCTATAAAATTCAAGCATATGTGTTTCGACACTACAGCTAACAACACTGGAAAAAAACAAGGAGCTTGCATTGCTATTGAAAATTGTCTAAATAGAATTCTTCTCCATTTTCTTTGTCGACATCATAACATGGACGTTCTTTCTCAGTATTTTAATTTTATAAGCAAATGAAGCGTTACTTTATTTTAAAATTTTTATCAGGCATTGGTTAATTAACGCAATCTAAATAAAATATCGCTCGAAATAAACCTACAAACATGCAAATAGAAAGGACTCAATAATCGCAATAATAATAATTAAGGATAAACCCCTCTTCCGAAATTTGAAACTCAGAGATGAAATAAGAGAATCAAGATAAAGTATAAAGAGATATAAGTTAATTAAATGGACTAATGAATAATAATAATAATAAATAATAATAATAATAATAAATAATAATAATAATAATAATAGTGGCAACTCATGAATAAGCTCTTTCAATTAGTTTTTCTCGTAAGCTTGTATAAATCGTTTACATTAGAGTAAATAATTTCACATATGTATTTAAAAATATACAACTCAGATAATTGAAACAAATAAATAATTATTGGCAAAAAAATTTTCTAATTATTTATTATATAATAAATAATAATGATAAATTACATCAATTTATAAATAATAAAATATTCGCATTATTTTCAATATTTATCAATTATTACTATCAGTTTTTATAAAACAAATAATTAAAATGTTTTATTATTCTTGTGACAATGAACCTCATTCAAATTTTAAAAAAAGATTTTTAGATATTTGACAATAAAAAAAATTGAATATTTCCAATAATTATAGGTCTATCCAAAATATAATATAATCAATAATTTAATAATTTCTGTAATCATGAATTAGAATATAAACATAGATAATATAGAATATGCAGGATAATATCTCATTGTGCTGAGAAAGCAATGACTATGCTGCAGATTTTCCAATAGTAGAGCTATGTTTAATAATAATACTCAATAATTATATCTGAATGAGCATCAAAAGAAGTCAATGACTATATTAAAATTTTCACTCTTATATTGTTCAATTTAATAACTTAATAATTACATACAACTAGCAGCAATCTATTATCAATCATTTTGTTGTTTAAGAGAGCGGAAAGAATTATTTATATATAAATTATATTTTACTTTATTATCTCCATCTAATTCTCAGCATGAAAGTGTAACATTATTATTGGAAACAGATTTAGGTCTAATTTTAATATTAATATATGTAAATACGATATTAGATATGAAACTATTACAATTGAATACCAATAATAATTTGACTTTTAGTAAATGAATTAACAATTGATACTAATACACTTAATAATTTAAATCTTCTTGAAATAATCATACCTAATTTTATTTTCAATTTGACTCAATAAGATTTTTCATAATTGGTATGGATAATAAAATAGTCAATAATTAAATAGTGTCTCCAGATAATTAATAAAATAAAACAGGCTCAAATAATATATAATAATAATTTGATTAAAAATATGAAAAATATTATGAATAAGAGTCTGAAGTAGAAAAGTTGTTAAATATGTCGCTTCCAAATTTACAGTATTCCTTTGTAATTTTTAGTTGTTATATAAGATTTATTATATATTTTGGAAAAGCGTTAAGTGAATAAAAATTCAATAATAATTGCTTTATACGAACTAGTTATTGGAAATGATTCAATAATACTATAAATTATCTATTATAAGATGCAGAATAAATATCTAAACTCCAATCTGAAAATATAATGAATTGTATACATGTTAATACATAATAGAAATATAGTTCTTGCAATTAGAGCTCGATCATGATCAATATAAAAGCATGGTATGCTAAATATAATTAATTACTAAATTTTATATATTATAATATCATAAATAAATTATTTATGATAATAATAATAATAATAATATAATTTAACATAATTTTAATCTTTAACATCATAAAAATTAAAAATAATTAAATATGTTCCATAAATTCTTCTACCAAGTCTAATAGGAATAGAAGTACTTAATAAATGAATCTTTATATATTAATCTGAATTATTTAGTAAAACTGCACTTTTGGTTATGATGCAAGAAACAACGGGCAATCTAAAAATCATTCATAAAACTTGGAAAATAATAAAAGATGACAATTTCAGCTGCTCTAAATCATAAAATACCGAACAGTTTCCTTGACCCGTGTGGATTATGACATAATTACCCATCTAAATAGTCAGACAAATTATTAAGTGCATAACTAAATATTATATATTATAAAGAATAATAATATTTTATGCCATTATTTGACTATTTATTATATTTTATAATTAATTAATATGTATAAACTTCTAACAACAATAGTGCTCTAAAGTAATTATGCTCTAAGTATTACACTATCTACGGACTTAATTATAATTTTTAATTATATTATTTTTTATTACTTTAAAATAATTATCCTTTAAAGATTTCATGATAACATTATACTACAATAATATAAACAACACACTTTTCCCCTCACCACCAGACACCGCCATTATCAAATACATCCATACTCAATTAACCTAATACATTAGAATTATTAATGCATGACGATATTTTTATATTCATTTTGTGAATTTGAATCGTTTTCGTTTAATTCTATTACATAAATACTAATAATCTGTTATCTTTATATAATATATGATCGAAATTAGAATTTATGAATTTATTACAAATACGAATATCCAAAAAATAATTGTCTCTATTTTGATAATAATAGATTAGGATAAATTAAATGACCTAACAACTCCAATCTACTAAATAACGATAATCTGTTATGCGAAACAGGTAAACGTACTTCGCGGCCTTGACGATACAGGTAATTAGCTAGTTCGGAATTAACGGGATAAAGTAGTTTTTTTCTCGAAGGTTTATTGTTTAATATTTGCAAATCATCCATCAGCACAAAATAGTATAACGGGTATATGGTAATTCTTAATTCGATTTTATGAGATTTGAAAGTTTATAGAATTTTTAAATTAGAAATTATATAATATTATATATGTAAGACTAATATCAGAGACTAGTTTGTGGGAGAACACACAAACAACTCTTTTTAACAGTCTACTAAAATATTTATATAATTCTTAATAAATGTAACAGCTAATTGCTGCAAAACACATCTACGATAATATTATCTAATCAAAAAACTAATTACTAGATAACCTCAAGTCAATCTAAATTATGTAGTGATATCGTAATGAATTGATATCACTCTCTCTCTCTAATTCAAATTGGAAATCTGAATATATTCTCTTGTTATTTATATCATAAGTACTCTTTTCTGTAACTTCCTACTTGTTCTTTAGAAGATATTACATTTCATAGTCTATCAGAATTAAATAGTAATATAAATAATTTATATATACCAACTCCTTCCACCTTACTCCTTTCATTATAGATCCTTTTAAACAATCTAAGATCATCAATAAATCAGAATACCTCTTTCATAATAATAAATAATTTCTCACTCTCAAACAAGCTATTTTAGTAATAATTTTTTAATATTCCCTAATTAACAGTTTCACATTACTAAATATTTCTGTCTTATATAATATCTCAATATTTTAAGACATTAGCAATTAGTATATCAATTAAGATACTCCTAAAGGCTAAAAAATGCCAGCTTAATATTTCAACAGTTGGCGTGATTTTGGTATTTAAAAAATAGAGATATAAACGATAATACATATTAAAATTCAGAATTATTTTCACACGTCTTACGATTCTCTGATTGAATATATAATAATAAATAATAATAATAATAATTAATAATGGCTCTTCAACCACAATATAATGAAGAAAGTCGAAATAAATAATGAAGTAATATGGTCAGTAGCAAGCAATGAACATTATTTAATTACATTCAAACTAGAGACACTAGAAAAAATGAGATATAGGACATGGTCCCAATTACCATAACCATAACTATTTTCTAGATCCACATAATAATAAGATTATTCAAGAATAATAAATAATAATAGGAAATTTCACAGATAATTAATAATTATATTTAAAAATAATATATATTTTATTAATAAATATAATTAAAATTAATTATATCTAATATTAATAATAATTAATACTAAATAATAATTTAATTAAATAAAATAATATAATAAGAATATATTACATACTGTTGTGATATGGTTGTTAATAGAATATCAGATAGAAAGATAAGATTAATAAGTAAAGAAGGAATGAATAGTGGTCTGCTATGAAGAAGGTATAAGAAAATCAATGAAATATCTTAATTACTATAATTCTAATATAATGATGAATTATAATTAATTATATAAATTATATATTATATATATTAATATTATATATAATCTATATATAATTATTATAAACTTTAAAACCTATTTATAATTATTATATTTATAATAATATTATATAATAATAATATATATAATAATATATAGTATATGAATATATAATAATTTATATATTTAGTATATTTGAATATAGATAATAAAATTAATATTAATAATTTAAAAAGAATAAATATAATATTTAAATTAATAATAATTAATATATAAAATAGTAATAATCAATATATAATAATAATATAAAATTATAACATATAATAACAATATAATATAATAATATAATAATTAAATAAATTAATAAATAATTTAAATAAATAATCGAATGAAGCGCATATGTTAAAGATCATTAATAAAATAATAAAATATAAATTGTTGGAAATAATTATTAATAAAGCTACTTCTGAGGAGATCCATTTAGGATGCCAGCGCCAGATGGCCATCAATTACGTTGCATCACGATGCACATTAAACGGTAATAATAATCTGTATACCCGATGTAGTAATTATAAATATTATATATATTATATATATATTATTATATTAATTAATTAAATTATAATTAATTATCAATTATATAATAAATAAATATAATTTATATATATATATATAATATTAAGATATAATATTAATTAATATATATTATAATAATAATAATATAATAACATATAATAATATTAATATAATAATAATAATTAATATAATAATATAATTTAATTAATAATAATATATAATTATTAAATAAAAATAATAATCAATAAATTTAAATATTAATATTACAATAATATATAATATTAATAATAATAATAATAATAATAATAATAAATATTATATATAATTAATAATAATAATAATTATAAATATAATTATATAATATGGATAAATTGGAAATAGGATAGCTAATGTCGTGAAGTAAGTGATAGACATTAACTAAGCACCAAGACAGTCTTTAGCTCCCTATGCATCTATACATACCCAATAGAGCCATGCTTGAATAAGATGCGGCCATTATTGCATCTCAACTAAGTGGTACTTGAATCTCAAAAAATATTACTCTACCAGAGAGTTCACATTGCCCATAAATACTTGCAGACAGGTAGCTCAATCAAACGGTAGATATTAATGTTCTCCTATACCTTAAACATATAACTCCAATTATTATCTTATAATTCTATAGAATTGTTCTTCATGTTGATTATTAATAATATAATGTGACTATAATTATAGAAGTAATTATTACAACTATGTTACCGCTTAATTCAATTATATAAAGATAATTAATATATGATAGGAAAAATACTAATAATTATAAATAATATCCAAAAGAAAGATAGTGTTAATTTTATAGAGGTGTAGTACTCAGAATAGTTAATTACTTTACTTTAATTCTCTACTGAACAGTTCTTGCAGTTCATGATTAAAAGTTGGTGAGCTGAACATAATAGTAACTGAATAAGTTGAAATAAATTAATGAGATGAACAATAATCGTAATAAATGTCCTAAATAAAAGTGATTTATATTATTAATATGAACTGGAATGATAATAATAGTAATCCATTAAAGTAAAACAGATAGATAACATGTACGCTCTGCTTTGTCAATAACGCTCATATTAGAAAGTTCAATAACAACGGTTAAATCAAATATCTCTTATTAATAGATAACAAGTTAATTGAGGAAATTTTCAAGTAAAAATATTATATATTATTCTTCAATATGTATATATAAATAATAATAATTTAATAATTAAATTAATATAAATATATAAATAATAATAATTATTTAAATAATAATAATTAAATAATAATTTATATATAATTAATTAATAATAATTAAATAATAATAATAATTAAATTTATATTAATATTTTATATTTATAAATAATATAATTATAACTATATAATTCTTATAAATTATATAATTTTAATTTATAACTATATAATTCATTATTATACATTATAATTAATTATAGTTTATATTATTATAATATATATAATAAATAATATATAATAATAATTAATTAATATTATATGATTAAATATTAATTATATTATATAATAATAATAATAATAATAATATATAATAATAATAATATAATAATAATAATAATAATTGAAATAATTAATTAAAAATATAATATAAATAATAATATATAAATATATAAAATATATTAAAAATAAAAATATATAACATAACTACCTATGCTAAACGGGATAGTTAGTAGTATAATATAAATAATAATATATATAATTATATATAATAATTAAATAATAATAATTAATATATAAATATATATCAATTAAATAAATATTATTTAATAATTAATATAATTATATATAATTTAATAATTAATACCTATATCATTATAGTTGATAATAGAATAAAAATTGTTACCACAATAAATTTGATACTAATAATATTAATAATAATATAATAATATAATATAATTAATAATAATATTAAAATATTGTGATTAGTAGGGATGTAAAAATAATATAAGAGAATATTTAATAATATAATATATAATAATTAATAATTATATTAATATAATTATAAATAATTTTAATTAATCAAAATAGGAAGTTGTAATATTAATAAATATAATAATAATAATATATTAATATAATTCTAATATAAATTACATTAATAATGTAATAATATATAATATATAATGAATTAGATATATTAAATTATATTTATTAATAATAATAAATATACATAATAATAATTTAATAATAATAATTATTATAATTATAAATAAACCATAAATAACCAATTAAATACCAATACACCAATAATATAAAAAATAATAATAATATATTATAATTAAATATAATTAAATAATATATATATAATAATAATAATATTAATAGAATATATAAATAATAATAATAAATATATTATATAAATTTAATAATTATTATAATTTATATACATAATTAATAATAATTAAATTAATAATATATAATTTAAAAAATATATAATATATCCAAAAAAATATTATTACTAAAAAAATTAAGAATTAATTAATAATTTAATATTATTATATAGTACTAATAATTTAGTAATAATTAAGTATAATAATATTAATAAACTACATTATTGATAATAAAACAAATTAAAATTATAAAAAGAAAAAAAATTAATAATTAGGTCTATTAAAATTAAAATTTACATTATTAGATTACATACTCTAATTATAAACAAAGATTAATTAATTAATAAAGTAGTTTCAATTAATAAATATATAATATAATTAAATTATAATTAATTATTAATTCATAATATAAATTATATCATAAGTAGTTTCAATTATAATATATTAATTATGTATATAATTATATTAAATATAAATTATATAAATTAATTATATATAAAAATAATTATAATAATTTATAAATTATAATAATATTTAAATTAATTAATAATTAAATATTTATAATTTAAATTGAATAAATAATAATTATAATAATCATAATTAAATTATAATAATTTAATAACTTTAGAAAAACAATTAAATAATTATATAAAAATTTATTAATTAATATATAATTAAATAAAAATAATATAATATAATTTTAATTTAAAATGAGTTAATTTATAAAAATAATATAATAATTAATATAAATATTTATGATAAATAATTAATAAATTAATTAAATAAAAAAAAATATATTAGAAAAAATAATTTATTATTAAATATTAATAATATAATTATTAAAAATAATTACAATTCATGAATATATTTAAAATATATATCAAAGAAATTTAAATTTTAATATTTACTAGTAATATTATGTTATAATAATTAATTAATTATTAATAATATATTAATAAATATTAATAATAATTAAATATATTAATTAAAAACATAATTTAATATTATAAATTTAATTATAATACGTAATTTCAAATAATAATATATAATTTTTATCAATTAATAATTTTCCATAATGATATCGCACCTTATTGACTGTCAGTACTAATTTTATCTATTATTTTAGAAGTTACGTATTGTGAATAATAAGATCAATATTTACTTTATTCATAATCAATATTTTATGTATATTCTCTCTCAAATATTCATTTAAAGGAAAATTTATATTTTTATATATGATATAATATTGATTGTATTTTTCCATCAATAACTCAATTAATTTAAATTAAATCCATTTATTTCATAAGAGACTGCTCCCTGAAGTTCTCAAAAATAAAGAAAAAAAATATTTTGCAGTTCTCTAGTTTTCACTATACAGGTCTACCATTTATACGTCGACAAGTTAGATAATATCAATGGTCTCCCTGATAAATAAATTAATTAATTTCCAATTTATTTAAAGAGAAAAATGTTTGTGAACTTTATGCCTGATACAGTTAATGATATATTTCTATAATATTTCACCTTATATAAGGAAATCAAAATCTAAGGTAAATAGATTGATTTATATAATATTTAATTATCTCTTATTAAGTGCAATATTGAATCCTCTTAACCATATAATAATAAATATATTACAGCAGCATGAAATGGGGGAAGTAAATATAGATGGTTTGGATAGTCATGTGACAATAGTAGTGCTAAGTTTATTAGGATAAAGTCTGTTATGATACAGATGATATGTTATTAATATATCAGAATATTTACTATGATAAACGCGAGAGTCAACTCAAAACTATGCACAATTATATGCTGAATGGCGGTAGTAAGGACAGAAAAAAAGATCACAATTTAATAGTGTTATTATGAGTCTCAAGGTGAATCATTATAGATAAAAAATCCCATTTCGAATATACTCGGTCTATTTTTTTTTCATAAAGTACCAAGTTTTCTTTATAATTTAATTAATACTCAAGAATTATTTATTTTCGAATTTAATAAGTTATAATGAATAAATTATAATCTATATAATATTATATATATAATTGTTATATTAAATTTAAGATTTAACTCAACTTAAAAACCTTACCGTTTATTTAAAATTAATAATAAATAATATAATAATATAATTAATAATAATAATAAGTATAATAATAAATATAAAAATTATCTTTTTATAAATATAATTAATAAATTAATAATAATAATAATAATAATAATTTTAAATATTATATAAATATATAATTATATAATATATAATAATAATTTAATTTAATATATAATCCCAAAGTTCTTCGTTTATGATAGAAAGAATACTTAACTTATCCTAAGAATACAAATAACAAATACTTATAATTTTCACAAAAATTACATAAGTAATGATATATCATACACTATAAATATTATGTAATATATCATAAGTATAAATAATAACTAATTAACAATAATTACTAATAACTAATAACAATAACCTCATATATAAATAATAAATATATATATAATTATAAATAAATTAATTATAGTATAAATAAATTAATAAAATAATTATATATTAATTTATAATAATATTAAAATATTTAATTAAATAATAATAATAGATATAATATTAAGATAAAAAAAATTAATTTAATAATATTATATTTAAATTAAATAATAATATTTGTTTATTTGAATCTTTTTACTCAGAATAATCGATGCTTCATCACCCATAATATTTATTATTCATAAACAAATTTTAATATAATATTATATATAATAATTATAATAATATATTATAATAATTAAATAATAATAAATAAATATAATTAATAATTAAATAATAAATATAATTAATAAAATAATTAAATAAATCAGCAATATAATCATAACTAAATAAATCAATAAAAAATTAAAAAAAATATAAATTATTGGAATTAAAAAATATCCCCCCAAAAAATATATTGATATGAAAGAAATTTTTTTATTAATAATAATAAATTATTTATAATATATAATAAATAATAATTAATTATAAGTAATATTATTAAACAATAGTTTTACAATAATAATTACAATTAATAATATATAATTTAAATTAATTATAGTTTTATAATAGTCGCAAACAGCTTTCGCGCGCTTTTCGACTATTATATCAGAAACTCAAACCTCTCAATAAATACAATATTAATTTAAATTTAATATACCTTTCATTGCTATGATATTATCTATTAATTGTATTTTAATATATGAAATATATTGCTGCAGTAGCATTGAATACCTACATTAGTCTGTGTCAGATTGTAATGTCTCAAATCTCAAATTTTTAGAGAGGGTGGTGGAAGTTTTAATCAGTGTTCTAAGTAGTAACTTTACTGGCAAGCACTTTGAGTCTGAACTTTTGCCACAAAGAATCCAAAAACCGAAAAAACATCCGATTCCAGACTCAAAATTATTATTATTATTATATATATATATATACTATATATATATATATATTATATATATATATATATGTATATATAATATATATCATATTTATATTATATAATAATATATTTAATATATATATATATATATATATATAGATATAATATAATATATATATATATATTATATTATATATAATATATATATAAATACTATATATATATTATATATATATATATATATATATATATATATATATATATATATATATGATATATATATACTTATAATAATATATATATATATATATATATAATTATATATGATAATATATATATATATATATATATATATATATAATATATATATATATATATATATATATATTACAAATTATTGGAGCTACTTCTAGGTGGGACTTATGCTCGTATAATGGATGATATTACGGTGCAGTCAGGGATTATGAAGATTTTCTTCGCATGGTTATAGTGTGACAGGGATTAAGCAAACCCGGGTCCTTGTCCTTTTGCTTGTATTTCTCTGGCCAGCGTTGGATCTTATGCGCCAAGAAGCAAGATCCTCTGGAGAGCTCTGGTAAGAACGAATTTTCGAGGGCACCTAATGTGGAAGAAGATGCTAAGTTTTACTGAAAGGTGCGAGGCACGAACGCGCGGACGGGGCGACGAAAAACCCTGCCCTAGAGAGTTGTTTAACTCGAGGACTGGTGTCGGTAAACCATTGCGCCGAGAAATGGTCTTCTAGAGTTCTCTAGGGTTAATAGTTTCGAGTCAGAAGAAGAAGATGCTGGACCAACTGACAGAGCGAAAGCCTTCCTAGGAGTTGTTAGAGTTAGAGATATATATATATATATATATATATATATATATATATATAATATATATATATATATATATATATATTATATATATAGTATATATATATTATATATATATATATATTATATATATATATATATATATATATATAATATTATATATATTATATATTATATATATATATTATTATTATATATACTATATATAATATATATATATATATATATATATATATATTTATACTATAGATGGTTAAATATTGGCATATAATAATCGCAATTATATAGATGTTAAAGAAAGAATATATAATGAAAGGTAAAGAATTAACTTGCCTTCTCTGGGATTGAACCCACACATGTTGCGCATGAGGACAATATGCCCGGAGCTATACAACTGAGCTATCCTCCAAGCCAAAAAAAACTTGGATTCAAGAACAGTTATAAAGCAACCAAGTTCCCGTCAAGGCGACATCACCAGGTGTCCGCCTGTCCGTATCTCTCGTTCTTTATATTTTTAGATGTTAAAATATTGCATAATAATCGCAATTAGATAAGATGTTCAAAGAAAGAACATATAATGAGAGGTAAAGAATTAACTGCCTTCTCTGGATTGAACCACCATGGTGCGCGTGAGGACAATATGCCCGCTGCTATACAACTGAGCTATCCTCCAAGCCAAAAAAACTTGGATTCAAGAACAGTTATAAAGCACCAAGTTCCCGTCAAGGCGAACATCACCAGGTGTCCAGCCTGTCCATCTTCTCGGTCTTTATATTTTTAGATGTTAAATATGCCATAATAATCGCAATTAGATAAGATGTTAAAGAAAAACATATAATGAAGAAGGAAAGAATTAACTTGCCCTTCTCTGGATGAACCACCGCATTGTTTGCGGTGATGACAAATATGCCCGGAGGCTATACAACTGAGCTATCCTGCCAAGCCAAAAAACTTGGATTTAAGAACAGTTATAAAGCAACCAAGTCCCGTCAAGGCGACATCACCTGGTGTCCAGCCTGTCCTATCTCTCGTTCTTTATATTTTTTAGATGTTAAATATTGCATAATATCGCCGCAATTAGATAAGATGTTTAAGAAAAGAACATATAATGAGAAGGTAACGAATTAAACTGCCTTCCCTGGGATTGAACCACCGCATGTTGCGCGTTAGGACAATATGCCCGGAGGCCTATTACAACTGATCTATCCTCCAAAGCCAAAAAACTTGGATTCAAGAACAGTTATAAAGCAAACCAAGTTCCCGTCAAGGCGAACTCACCAGGTGTCCAGCCTGTCCTATCTCTCGTTCCTTATATTTTTAGATGTTAAATATTGCATAATAATCGCATTAGATAAGATGTTAAAGAAGAACATATAATGAGAAGGTAAAGAATTAACTGCCTTCTCTGGGATTGAACCACCGCATGTTGCGCGTGAGGACAATATGCCCGGAGCTATACAACTGAGCTATCCTCCAAGCCAAAAAACTTGGATTCAAGAACAGTTATAAAGCAACTAGTTCCCGTCAAGGCGACATCACCAGGTGTCCAGCCTTGTCCTTTCTCTCGTTCTGTATATTTTTTAGATGTTAAAGATATGTGCATAATAATCGCAATTAGATAAGATGTTAAAGAAAGAACATATAATGAGAAGGTAAAGAATTAACTGCCTTCTCAGTTGTATAGCTCCGGGCATATTGTCCTCACGCGCAACATTGGCGGTGGTTCAATCCCAGAGAAGGCAGTAATTCTTTACCTTCTACATTATATGTTCTTTCTTAACATCTTAATCTAATTGCGATTATTATGCAATATTTAACATCTAAAAATATAAAGAACGAAGAGATAGGACAGGCTGGACACCTGGTGATGTCGCCTTGACGGGAACTGGTTGCTTTATAACTGTTCTTGAATCCAAGTTTTTTTGGCTTGGAGGATAGCTCAGTTGTATAGCACCGGGCATATTAGTCCTCACGCGCAACATGCGGTGGTTCAATCCCAGAGAAAGGCAGTTAATTCTTTACCTTCTCATTATATGTTCTTTCTTTAACCATCTTATCTAATTGCGATTATTATGCAATATTTAACATCTAAAATATAAAGAAGCGAGAGATAGGACAGGCTGGACAACCTGGTGATGTCGCCTTGACGGGGACCTTTGGTTGCTTTATAACTGTTCTTGAATCCAAGTTTTTTGGCTGGGAGAGGATAGCTCAGTTGTATAGCTCCGGGCATATTGTCCTCTCACGCGCAACATGCTGTGGTTTCAATCCCAGAGAAGGCAGTTAATTTCTTTACCTTCTCATTATATGTTCTTTCTTTACTCTTATCCGCCTAATTGCGATTATTATCCAATATTTAACATCTAAAAAAAAATAAAAAGAACGAGAGATAGGACAGGCTGGACACCTCGTGATGTCGCCTTGACGGGAAACTCGGTTTGCTTTTAACTGTTTCTTGAATCCAAGTTTTTGGCTTGGAGGATAGCTCAGTTGTATAGCTCCGGGCATATTGTCCTCACGCGCAACATGTGGTGGTTCAATCCCGAAGAAGGCAGTTAATTCTTTACCTTCTCATTATTATGTTCTTTCTTTAACATCTTATCTAATTGCGATTATTATGCATATTTAACATCTAAAATAAAAGAACGAGAGATAGGACAGGCTGGACACCTGGTGATGTCGCCTTGACTGGTACTCGGTTGGCTTTATAACTTTTCTTGAATCCAAGTTTTTTGGCTTGGAGGATAGCTCAGTTGTATAGCTCCGGGCATATTGTCCTCACGCGGCAACATGCGGTGGGTTTAATCCCAGAGAAGGCAGGTAATTCTTTACCTTCTCATTATTATGTTCTTTCTTTTACATTATATATATAGTATATATATATATATATATTATATATATATATATATATCTATATATATTATATATTAATATTAATATATATATATATATATATATATCATATATATATATAATATATATATAATATATATATATATATATTATATATTATATATATATATATATATATATATATTATATATATAGTATATATATATATATATATATATATATATATATATATATATATATATATATATATATATATAGTAGTATTCCGTCCACTTGACAGATGCCACCCTTTTCGATATGAAAGGAATAGGCTATAGGTCTGAATGGAATATAAGCTAATGTATGGGATAAAGCTCGAAACCGTGTGTAAATTTTAAGTTGTGGGATGTATATAGAGGGGGGGTCACCCCGAGGGTGGACGCCGATATTTGGTTTACGCTCTTTTTTGCGGGATCTGAGCGATCGATAATTAAGACCCTAACGAGAGTTAGGTTCGAGCGTGATGACGTAATCTCGTCGGAGACGAGGATTACATCAGCGCGCGAGAGCGCACGCGCGCACATACACATAACAAAACACATTAATTTATTATTATTTATTATTATTTATTATTATTAATTATTACATCGAAGAAGGTGATCCGAAGGGGGATCACTTCTGAGTTGTTTTTAAACCCTTTTGCGCCTGCTTCATCGACTCCGAGTCCGCACAGCACAGCCCACTGCCACCGGTCCGCACCGCACCGCACCGCACCGTACCCTCTGCGCTCCGCCATATATCTATATAAGTTAGAGTTAAACGTATCGTTGATAAAAATTTGTGAGTGCGTGTTTAGAGATGACGTACCCATTCGGTATACGAAGTTTACGTCCCCATGGGTCCCCCAAGGGGGACCTCACCCCTTAAAAAAAATTAATTGCATCGTAAAAGCTGAAATTTGGCTGAGAGGATTCGGAAGTTGAGTTTCTAAGAAAGAGTTAGTATAGAATCTGAGGAGTTGGCTCCGGCACCGGTGCTGGAACGCCACTGCGGTGCTTAGGTAATAACATTCGTATAACAAACAATATTGGTATGCACTGTGCTTATATATGTATATAGGATCTGTAGATTTCTCGAAACTAATGTTCGAACATTCATAGAAAGATAAAATAATAAATAAATAAAATAAATAAATAAAATTAAACATAAACTAAATAAATAAATAAAATACCAAATGCTCAAATTCTTATTCTCTTTATGTTTATAACTTACAAAATACGTTTTACATACCCTGAAGCAGTAAAATCAGTAAATCAACACCATCCATCTACCTTCCTGTCAACCCTCCTGTCCAGTTGTGATCATTGATCTATTGATTAAGGTCAATTTTTACTAAAATTGTAACCGTTTACATACCCTAAAGCAGTTAATCAGTAAATAAGTAAATCATCATCTACCTTGCCTGTCACCCTCCTGTCCAGTTTGTGATCTATTGATCTATTGATTAAGGTCAATTTTTTACTAAATTTTCATGTTACATACCCCTAAAGCAGTAACAGAAATCAAACCACTTATCAACCACCCTTGCCTGGCTACCATCTGTGATCTATTGATCTATTGATTAAGGTTAATGTCATTTTTTACTAAAATTGTAACGTTTACATACCCTAAAGCAGCAGAAAATCACTAAATCAAACCACTACCAACCTTCCCTCCTGACCATCTGTGATATCTATTGATCTATTGATTAAGGTCAAATATTTACTAAAATTGTAACGTTTAACATTACCCTAAAGCCAGTAAATTCACTAAATCAAACCAACTATCCAACCCACCATCCATCCACCTTCCTTGGCCATCCTTGATCTATTGATCTATTGAATACTATTCGATCAAGTCACATTTTGAGTTCATTTGGATTAAACATTAACATTAAAAAATCAAGTTCTTTAAACAAAGATCAATCAATATATGTCAACGTAACAAAGTTTTCACATAATTAAGTTACAGCATTCATCTAAACTATGAATATAATACACAAGGACAAACCTGACACATCTTAAACTAGGGAATAAACTGTAAACCGTTAACAAAGTTCTACGACTTTCAACAACATTGCTTTAGTAACATCCATAGACGACACAAAGACGTATTCCTATTTCACACCTTATCAAGCAATTATCCCGTCAACATTAACAATGTTAATTTTACATTAACATGGGTAATATTTAAACAAAAATTTATTCCACAAACATTGGTTAACTATCATTACTATCAACGAATATACTCTAACATTATATTAAAGGTTTCCACATCAATAAAGACTAACATGGTGTAACATGAACTAAGAAATAATGTACAAAGACAAAACCTAACACAAACTTACACACGAATATAAACTTTCAACATTAACAAAGTTCCACACTTAACACCTCTAAAGTAACTAACACTGCCACACAAAACTTGTAACATATTCTTACTTTTCAAGCATATCTCTAACATATTATCGTTTAACTTTTACAACATGACACAGTAAACATCACATTTAATAAAGCTTCACTTAGCATCATCCTGAACTATGGAATTTACAACGACCAAACCTAACACATCTTAAACAGGAATAAGCAGTCAACGTTAACAAAGTTTCACCCTTAACAACAGTAAAGTAAAAAACTAACATAACATTCAAAAACACCGTAACTTATTCACACTTTTCTAACCTCACAATTTTGATTAATTTTACAATTAAAGACTGTAATAATTTGACAAAAATTTACCAAAACCGTGTGTAATTACTCATAAGATTCAATGGAGATACTCAAGCATAATAAAGGTTTCCACATAGATATTTAAATAAAGCTAACATAGGCATCAACTGAACTAAGAAAATAATGTACAACAACAAAGCTTAACACCACCTTAAGCTAGGAATAAACTTGTTTAACATTAAACAAAAGTTTTCGCATCTTAACAACAGTAAAGCTCAACTAACATAACATCCAAATAACGTTTACTTATTCACCACTGGTCAAGTATGTCTCTAAACATAACACAATTTAAATTTGTACATTTACATGGTAATATTTAACAAAATAATTTAGCATTCAACCTTAAAACCTTTAAAAGACTAACCAGCATAATACCTAATGGATAAAGACAAACAAGTAAAGTTTTTATTCTCTGCTAAAGCTAAACTATGAGAACATCAAACATTACTTAACACACAAAAATGGCTACTACGGAATAAACAGGCCAGACCCAACCATCTTAAACAAACAAAGCGTACACTAAAGGGACAGTAAAGCAAGTTCAGGTGCTATAAACATAAATATGTCCAATAAAAAAGAAACATTAAATAAATAAATACATTCAAAACATATAAGTTTTTTATTTTAATATATTAATCCTTCTAATCAGGGGGACATAGGATTCTGTGAAAAATTTGAGCAAGTTCTATATGTTTCTCCAGAGATTCAACTCCATCCGATAGAATGTAAGCATAAATACAACCAGCGGCACTTAACCATTTTTTCGCATATTTCGGTTCAACAGCACTCACTCGCTCACGCCAGAGAGAAGTAAACGTATCCTGGCTGATAGTTATTAAGGCATTTCTGTATACTGCATTATAAGCGGGAAACCACATGTTTCAGTGTAAATAGTATATTACACCATGAGCTATATGAATTTAAGTCCTCGAGTATGTCAACATTCTTTAAGATTGAGACTTTAAGTCGTTTTCATATCAACAAAGCTGTTGATATTTTCAGATGACCTGAACAGTTGAAACCTATACCACGCCTCACGCATGAATGTGACCAGCGTTCATTTGGGATTTCCCAAAGTTTTGCGTACTGAACTTAACATACAGACGCAGTTGAAGCAACATCTGATTTATTAATAGCCTCTCAAGGCTGACACCCTCTGATTTCAGTAGGGAGTGGTGATGTCTCATATGCCAACATACTCATTCTTTTACCCAAGCTTCAACGCTGTCGATAATTTTGAGGAATTCTTCAACCGACATGATTAAAGGTCTATTACTTGCACCCCAAATTGGAATACAGTAATATATTGCTTTCCATTCGTTTCACGAAAAATGTAATTGACACTATCGTGGGTATTACGAAGGTCTCGTAAAGAGGACAATTCGTAAGGAGCGAGAACGATGAGGTCATCATTACCAACACATGCGCGAAGGATGCTAGCGTGACGAAAAATTCGGATGTATAAACATATCTAAAAGTAACGAGATTCCTTTCTAATATACAACCAATCAGTAGAATAGTAACAAGCCAATACAATTGCACGAAACGGACCATATCAGAGTTTTCAAAAAGGGGGTATTATATCTCGTTAGACACACAGACAACAACAACAATAAACATAGTACAAAAATAAGTTTCTTTATATACTAAACCAACGATATTATGCTACACCGTAACATGTTTTTCCACTGATTAATAAAGCTAACATATTATACCCAGACCTAAGAAATATTAATGTACATAACAAAATCTAACACACCTTACGCTAGAATAAACAAATAACATTAACAAAAGTTCCATACTTAACAGGCAAGTAAATAGCAGTAAAGTACCTAGCACAGCATACAAACGTAACCTATTCACCACTTTTTCAGGGCATATCTCTAACATATCATTGTTAATTTTACATCAACAACTGATTTACGTTAGCATTTAGAGTATCATTTCGGATAAAATAGCACAAAATGAGTTCTTTATATACTAACCATCGAATATAAGCTAAACATAACAAGGTTTTCACATTAAAAAAGCTAACATAGCATCATATGGACTAAGAAAATAATGTACAACGACGAATCTATCACAACTTAAGCATGAATAAACTGTTAGCATTAACAAACTTTCGCCCTTAACAACAGTAAATTACATTAACACTTCGTCCAAAACGTAACTATTCACACTTTTTCATGCATATCTCTAACATATCCAATGTTAATTTTACATTAACATCGTAATAATTAACAAAAGTTTAGCATAATAAACCTGTCTATTCATCATACTGACAAAGAATATAATGTGACGTAAACCAAATGTTTTACATAAACTTCGTAACATTTAACAAAACATTTATCACACATTAAAATATCATAATCCCCAGCGATTAAATTGCAAACATACAAAGTTTTAACCAAACATACAAAAACAAAATATTATCCTAACATAACATAAAAATAAGTTCTTTGCAGTAAAATATCACAATCCCTAAAGCGTATAATTTACTGATTTTTACAAGCAGTAAATCAGTAAATCAGTAATCAAACCACCCACTCTGCAGTCCCCTACCCGTCCCACCCGCCTGTGTGATCTATTGAACTATCGATTCAAGTCATATTGCAAAGTATACATTTTTTTTATCCAAACATAACATAGAAAATAAGTTCTTTATATACTAACCTACGAATATTGCTTAAACAACAAAGTTTTAGCATCAATAAGCTAAACCAATCATAACCGTGACTAGGGGAATATTAATGTACAAATCAAACCTAACAACACTCGCGTATGAATAATTCAGCTAGACATCCTGAAAAAATTCCCTACTGATCAAGGTAAAGTAGCTAACAGGTCATACAATACTCGATATGTTCCCACTTTTCGAGCATATTAGCAACAGGTAAAGCCGTATTATCTAACAAAATCCCTTAACAAAGTGACCACTCTATCAAAGATGCCACCATCTTGAACTATGAATTGACACTATCTTCATCAAAGTGTTACTCGTTTCGAGTATAACATTCATTTGGACCTAGGAATTAAACGTAGACATTAGCCAAAAGTTCTAGGGCAACCTAACATATTCAATAAAAGACTTAACCTAGGGCTCACGTTTCGTAACACATCATCGTCAGTATTAACACAGTAATATCTTACAAAAACTCATCATTTCTCTAACAAATCAGTGTTATTTCCACATTGTCATAGTAATATTTAACATAACGTACTTAACTTACGAATAAACAGTTTTCATTAACCAAGAGTATCTAAAGCAACACATTACCTTCCGAGAGAAAACCCAGGGGGATGCGCCCCTTGAAAGGGTGTGAATCCAGCGAGGGGGATCACCCCGAAGGGATGTAAACGGTCTTTACCCCCCTCCGAAGGAGGGGTAAGGCCTCAGCCCTTCGGGCCTGAGGCCAAAAAGCCCGCTTACCACTTAATTAATTGAAAACAATGTTTACGTTAGCATATATTCTCGTTGGTTAGTATATAAAGAACTTATTTTTGTACTATGTTATGGTTGTTGTTGTTGTTAACGAGAATATATACCCCCTTTTGAACTGATATGGTTCGTTCGTGCATTGTATTCTTGTTTACTTTCTTCTGATTTGGCTGAAAGAAAGAATCTCATTACCTATAAGGGGTGTTTACGCATACGATTTCCTTCAGTAGGACATTTTTTCGCTGTACTGGTACGATGTCATCTCTCCACATCTCTACACCTGTTGTTAATACATTTTTTCGTGAAACGAATGGAAAGCAATATATTACTTGTATTCCAATTGGGGGTGCAAGTAATAGACCTTTAATCATGTTTGTTGAAGAATTCCTCAAGATTATCGAAAGCGTTGAAGCTTGGGTAAAGAATGAGTATGTGTCATCTGAGACATCACCTCCTACTGAAATCAGAGGTGTGTCAGCTGAGAGGCTATCAATAGAATAGATGTTGTTTCCCACTGCGTAATATCGATAATGTCTAAAAGTATTGATGTACTCAACTATTGGAAACCCAATGGATTGCTGTCACATTCATGCGTAACGTGTATAGGTTTCACTGTCAGTCATCCTGAAAAATTTATAACAGCTTTGTTTTGATATGAAAAAACGCACTTAAGTCTCAATCTTAAAGATGTTGACATACTCGAGGACTTTAATTCATTTATAGCTCCATTGGTGTAACATCTACGTATTACACTGAAACACATGTGGGTTTCCGGTATAATGCAGTATACAGAAATGCTTTAATAACTTCAGCCAGGATACGCCCTTACTTCTCTCTGGCGTGAGCGAGTGAGTGCTGTGTTTAACCGAAATATGCAGAAAAATGTTTTAGTGGCCGCTGGTGTATTTATGCTTACATCCTTATCGAGGAGTTGAATCTCTGAGAACATTATATCTTGCTCAAATTTTCACAGAATCCATATGTTCCCCCTGATTAGAAGGACCCTCTATTATATTTAAAATAAAAAAACTTATATGTCCTTAACTTATTATCTTTATTTAAGTCTTTTTATTGGATAATTATATTGTTCATACACCTGAAAACTTGTTTTACTGTCCCTTTAGTACGCTTTGTTGTTTAAGATGTTGGGTCTGGCCTTGTTTATTCGTTGTAGCCATTTTGTGTAGATTTAGTATTTGTTTGTCATTAGTTTAGCTTTACTCAGAGAAATAAAACTTTACTTTGTTTGTCTTTATTCATTAGGTATTAGCTGCGTTGTTAGCGTTATGCTAAATTTTTTTGTTAAATATTACCATGTTAATGTAAAATTAACATTGTGTTAGAGATATTACTTGACATAGTTGTGAATAAGTTACGTTTTTGGATGTTTATGTTAGTTACTTTACTTTGTTAAGTTGCGAAACTTTGACTCTCCGCTTAACAGTTTATTCCTGACTTAAGGGTGTGTTAGCCTAATTGTTGTTGTACATTATTTTTCTTAGTTCAGGTGATGCTATGTTTAGCTTTATTAATGTGAAAACACAATTCATTTGTTAGAGCGTATACTTCATTGGTCTGTATGGATAATTACACACGGTTATGCGTAAATTTTTGTCTAAATATTACTATGTCAATGTTAAATAACATTGTTATGTTAGAAAAGTGTGAATAAGTTTACGTTTTTTGATGTTATGTTAGTTAACTTTACTGTGTTAAGGTGAAAACTTTGTTAACGTTTACTGTTTATTCCTGTTTAAAGATGTGTTAGGTTTTGTCGTTGTGGGTTTATATTCATAGTTCAGATGATTGCTAAGTAAGCTTTTATTAATGTGGTATGTTACTGTTGTCCAGGTGTTAATAGTTAACGGATATATGTTTATGTTTGAAAAGTTTTAAGAATATGTTACGTTTTGTGTGCAATGTTAGTTACTTTACTGTTGTTAAGTGGGAACTTTGTTAATCGTTAAACAGTTTATTCATGTGTTAAGTTGGTGTTAGGTTTGTCTTTGATACATTATTTTCTTAGTTCATGTTTCACCATTATATGTAAGCTTTATTGATGTGGAAACCTTATTATGTTAGAGTTATATTCGAGTTGTTGATTAGTATGATAGTTTAACCAATGTTGTGCATAAATTTTGTTAAATATACCTTGTTTAATGTTTTAAAATTACATGTTATGTTAGAGATTATGTATGAATAAAGTGTGAAATAGGATACGTTCTTTTGTGCTATTTAGTTAACTTACGTGTTAAGTGGTTTAGAACTTGTTAACGTTACAGTTGTATTCCTGTTTTTAAGATGTGTCAGGTTTGTAGTTGTATATTATATTCTTAGTTTAGATGATGTTAAGTAATCTTTATTAATGTGAAAACTTTGTTACTGTTGACATATATTGATTCATCTTTGTATAAAGAACTTGATTTATGTTATGTTTATCCAAAATGATACTTCAAAATGTGACTTGAATCAAATAGATCAATTAGATCAATAGATCAAGGATGGCCAGGAAGGTGGATGGATGGTGGTTGGATAGTGGATTGTTTGATTTAGTGATTTTTACTGCTTTAGGGTATGTAAAAACGTTTTTAGACAATTTTAGTAAATATTTGACCTTAAATCAATAGGACAATAGATCATAGAATGGTCAGGACAGGGAGGTTGGATAGTGATTTGATTTTAGTGATTTACTGCTTTAGTGTATGGTAAAACATACCAATTTTAGTAAAAAATATGACCTTAATCCATAGATCAATACGCATCACAGATGGTTCAGGAGGTTGGTTTGGATAGTTGCGTTTGATTTACTGATTTACTGCTTTAGCGTATGTAAAACATGGAATAACTTTTTAGTAAAAAAATTGACCTTAATCAATAGATCAATAGATCACAAACTGGACAGACGGTGACAGGAAGGTAGATGGATGGTGGTTTGATTTGCTGATTTACTTCTTTAGGGTATGTTAAAACGTTACAAATTTTAGTAAAAAATTGACTTAATCAAATAGATCAATACGCCTCACAACTGGACAGTGAGGGTGACAGGAGGTAGATGGATTTGGATGTTTGATTTACTGATTTTTACTGCTTCAGGGTATGTTAAAAACGTAAATTTGTAAGTTATAAACATTAAAAGTTGTAAGAAATTTTATTTATTTATTTATTTTATTTATTATTTATTTATTATTTATTTATTTATTTATTTATATTTATTTTTTATTTTTTTATCTTTTTCTGATTGGTTCTGAAACCATTATTTTCGAAATTTATACAGATCCTATAACATATATAAGCACACCAATATTGTTTGTTATACGAATGTTTATTTAACGAAAGCACCGGGCAGTGGCTCCCAGTCACCGGTGCCCGGAGCCACTCCTCAGTTCCGTGTATTACTAACTCTTTCTAGAAACTCAACTCGAATCCTTAATCACCAAATTTCAGCTTTTATTGACATCAATAATTTTTTTTTAGGAGAGGTCCCCCTTCGGGGGACCCCTAATAATCTATTACGAATGGGGTACGTCATTCATCTATACACCACTCAAATTTTATCACGATACTGTTAACTTTAACTATGGTGTGAATAGATTATGGCGGAGCAGAGGGACGGTGCCGGTGCGTTTTGCGGTGCGGACCGGTGCAGATTGCCGTGCTGGCGGACTCGAGTCGATGAAGCAGGCGCAAAAAGGGTTTAAAAAACAACTCAGAATTGACCCCCTTCGGTGATCACTTCTTCGATGTAATAATAATAATAATAATGTGTTTGTGTATGTGTATGTGCGCGCGCGCTCTCGCGCGCTGATGTAATCTCGTCTTCCGACGAGATTACGTCATCACGCTCGAACCTAACTCGTTAGGCTTAATTTCGATCGCTCAGATCCCGCAAAAAGAGCGTAAAAACCAAATATCGCGAATATACACCCTCGTGGTGACCCCTCCCCTCTAATACATGCCCGAGCCAACTTTGAAAATTTACACGGTTTCGAGCTTATCCTACATAGCTTATATTCCAAGTTTTAGACCTATAGCTCTTATTCCTTTCATTATCGAAAAGGGGCATCTGTCAAGTGGACGGAATTACTACTATATATATATATATATATATATATTATATATATATATATATATATATATATATATATATATTATATATATATATATATATATATATATATATATAAGTATATATTATATATATATTATATCACGGCTTGGGTTCATAGTACATTTTGTCAAGTACCAAATTACTCTAGATTGTTCAAGTAGACAAGTACAAGTACATGGTTATCAAGTACAAGTTACAAGTTACCTTCTCTAAAAACTTGCAAAATATATATATTATTATATATATATTATATATATATTATATATATATATAATATTATATACTCTTTATATAATATATATATATCATATATATATATAATATAATTATATATATATATATATTATATAATATATAACCTATATATATATAGTATATTATATATAGTATATATACCTATATATATATATATCAGAGGATGACGACGGGAAAAAAAAATCAATTGATATAAATCAACTAATTTTTTCAACTTGATTTTATGCTCCAAAAAAATCATGATTTTTGAATTTTATTGAATTTTTACTTTTTAATCAAGTATCATATAATTTAAATTATTTTCAAAAATTATTATTTAACTCTCCCTAGAAATAAAAAAATAAAAATGAAAACTTATTTTTTTAATATTATAAAAAACTACTCTCGACATTGAAGTCGATAGGCCCATCTGCCAGCTCCAGCGCCTAGGCCCTATTTTATGAATGTTTATAGCTAACCAAAGTAAAATTTAGTATTAAACACAAATTTTTTTCATTTCAACAGTACTTATCCCAACCATTATGATTTATATAGATGAATAAATTCCAATAATCACTTAAAAAAAAAAATACTATATCCAAGTTATAGAAAAGTACTAATTATATATTCTCACATGACGTTCACGAATTTCAAAAGATCCAGGGAAAATCCAAAAAATCAAAATTGATTTTTTTCTAAAAAATCAAAGAAAATCACCAACCTCTGATATAAATATATACATATTATAATATATAATTAATATATAATAGTATTATATATATAATATATATCATATAAAAGTATATATAATTATATATATATATATATTATATTATATATATATATACTATATATTATAGTATAATATATATCATACTATATATAGTTATATATATATATATATTATAATAATAATATATGTATATACTATATATAATATTATTATATTTATATGCGACCGGGAGAGGAGAAGGAAGTGGGGCAGGAGGGATGCCAGAATCGTCCAGGGTTAGAATTAGATGAAACAAAGGAGGGCCGATTGAGATTGGCCTTCATCAGAATTTTCGAGTTTAGGCTAACAGAACCGTCAGAGCGAATAAGGGGAGGAAAGGCAGATTAAGAAGTATTAGAGATGTTTTTGGCAGGGCCAGTAAGGAAAACCAAGCAAGGATTGCACACTTTCTTTTATGTGAAGTTACGCTTAGCCTGACGAATTTAATATCACCTGCAACGATTCCGAGCAGGATGAAAAAATTAGTAGAAGTGATAGGAGAACGAGAGCTTTTCCATGCCCGATACGCAGTGTCTCTCTCCTGAATGGCGCGAGAACAAACAGCCAAATCGAAAGGTGGATTATGAGGAGAGAAGATTTAGTTGAAGATGGAATGAAACCTGCTCATCCCATTCAGTGGATAGACGCCACCCACATTTTCAGCGGCGACCGAAGCATCCCTAGAGTCAAAGCAGAAATTCACTCCAAGAGTAGTTAGCCAAAAAACCACGCAATGCCCCCAATTAGCCCGATTAAATTGCCAGAAATTACGTTTAGGGCATGGAGGAGCTGCTGGAGGAAAAGTATTATAATAGAGCTACAGGATTGTGGTCAGAGTTACCAAGAGGAGGAGAAATGGTGTATTTTTAGAGCAGAGAAGGCAGTAGTGCGTGAAACATAAGTCAGGGCGTTATTTTCAAAGAATTGGTTAGGACGATCTGGCAATATGTGTAGGTTCCTTAATTAATCTGTCCAGATCGTTGAGAATGTCTGAATGTTTGCCTCCTCCCACCATGCTCAGCTGCAGAGGAGCCCAACCACTCTATGGTATGTAGGTAATGAACTGTTTGAAATCACCTAAATAGAGAGGATAACTCACCCTTCTCAGCATTGGATGGGATAAGATATATATATAAATTCTCGTAACTTTACGCGTATACACCAAACCATTGTAGAGAGGTAGTAAGATACTCAAACATGTATATAACGTGAAAATCTGTTCCTCAGCTTAGTGCGTGTGGCGCAGTATGCTCTGGTGAAACCTCCAAAATGAGACATCTGATCTTACGCTCTGAGACTTAGGAGGAAAAGATTCTTTTAGCACAAAACATAGAACTAATCGAAGCTTATGGAAGATGTGAGCACGTACTTATGCTCGAGACGTGGTTACAATGGCACGATGTCTCGCCGCAAATGGTTAACCCGACACCCTCGCTCTAACTCATGGCACAGACTCTACAATTTAGTCGGAAATTGAAAGATAAAAAGCTATAGTTAGACTTCTGATACTCTAAAGTTGGACTCTTGAAAATGAGAGATCGCCTGGCGCGAGCTTTCTTCGAGCACAGTAATATATCTCGTCCGCGCTCTCAGAGATTTAGAAACTATATCGCACACTGACTTTTCCTTATGTCACTATTGCTCACGAACCTGGCCACGCAGATGTGCTCTCAAACTAATATAACTCCACCGCTCGTGCTGCCACAGAGCGCGCGACTACGGAATTCCCTATCTGTGCGAGCGCTATCATTCTAATATTCAAGCCCAGGGTCCACAGACAACCAATACTAGACTACTCGCTTTTACATCAAACGGCATAGCAGATCAAAGATGGGATAGAGAACTTTAATAAACTAATATGTGAGAGTTACACATTAAATTAAACTAAGAGACAAAATCGAATAAAGAGAGAACCTCGTCCAATAATATTAGACACTATGTACCCACGAGGAAATTCTAACGACCGAAAAATAAATAAATAAATACGATAATCTAAAACTTAGCTTAAAATCCTAAAACGGCGAAAGACACGCTGACAACTTACAGATCACTTGCAGACTATAAGACTATATTATTACTGAACACCACTGTTTCACTTAATAAATAAAATTTAAAACAAACATAAGAACCTGCAAAGCCGAGGCATAAATCTCAATTACCAGCAAACTCTCATAAGCAGTTATTAAAGGATTTACAGCGCACTGCATTAAGAAAAGAAAACTATAAACCAACCTATTAAAAACTCGCAATGGTCATAAATTGTTCAATTAAACACTCGCGAAGCGATTATCTCACACGTCTACTAACAGAAAACAATTAAACGTCAACTATTATATCAATATAACTATCAACTATTTCAACTATATATATATATATATTATAAATAATTAATATTAATATATTAATATTATATTATATATATATATATATATATAATAATTAAATATATATATATTATATATATAATATATATATTATTAAATATAATATATATATATATATATATATACCGTTAAAATATATATATATATATATATATTAATTATATATATATATATATATATATATTAAAAATATATTAATTAATATATATATATATATATATAATAATATATCTATATTTAATATATAATATTTATTATATATATTATATATAATATATTATATTATATATGTAATATATATTATATATAATATATATATATTATATTATATAATAAATATATAATATATTATATTATATATATATTATATATATATATAATAATATAATAAATATAATTATATATTATATATATTTATATATATATATTAATATATTAATATATATATATAATATTAATATATATATAATATAATATATTAATAATGTAGCCTATATATTTTAATATAAGATGTTGACTCCAGGAACGAAAATCAATAAAAATGTAACGTAATTTCAATGATTTGAAGTTAAATACATTAGTAAAAATACTTGGATTTCAATGAATTTAATTAATATTTAACAAAAATTATAAAAAAAAATTGATCTAATATATTTTTTTTGTGCTTCACCGTTCCTTGTCTTATAAAAATGAGTAGCTTAGGCCGTGCTAAGGCATATTATTTCAGTTTAAATTTGATGGATGGCTAAAACGTAAAGTTGGTATGAAAAACACCTTGACAGTTATTAATATAAAATTGATATTTGATAATTTTTATATATTTTTATGTTTTGATCACGGGTGTGGGGGTTCCATCGGTGACCCCTCCCACCCCTTCATATATTCAATCCCCTCCCGTTATACACCCTCGACAAGAGCAGGTGTGCCTCCGCTTACGCATAAGCTTCGCGTGTTTCCGGTAGTGAGTGAGAGTTTTTTTTAAATATAAATAAAACCATAAATATATTTATATACTATTACGAAAATCAAATATATTAAATATAATGAATAACTAGAACTTAGAAAAAAAAATAAATTCCATAATTAAATAATTAATTTAATAATAATTAATATAATAATAATTAAATAATAATTTATTAATAATAATAATATAAAATAATTAATATATAATAATTAATAATATAATAATAATAATAAAATAAAAATCTTATTTGTTAATTTCTTAAAAATTAAAAATTGCATATTATATTCTTCCTTATTATAAATTTATTAAATAAAATTGCTATATAATAATAATAATGCTAATATAATATCATGTTAGTGGCGAGTTCTTGTGTTTCTATCGTGAGATACGAAAATTTGTTTCTCCCGCGTTTTATTGAGGATATGTGATGTCTAGATCAACTAAGTTCAAACTCAAAGATGTCGCTGCTTGACCATGTAAGTATACTACTATAAACACTGATTAAAACTTCCTTCAAAAACCTACCAAACCTGCAACCTTGATAGTTAAGAGAAGTTTCTGCTGCTAATATTATTTAGATCTTTGAATGATGTATTATTATATTTGTTTTATAGAAAAGTTTTCTAATATAAAAGTCGAAATAACTATGAATATTATTCATTAAAGCTATATAATTTAAAGAATGGAGTGAGACATCAAAGAGAAAAAATAAATCTTTGAAAAAGATCAGATTCTAGAGTTTACTTTCAAATAGTTCCAACTTCAAAGCCATTTTAAACTGTGGTTAAATCTCTCATTCCATCACACTGTGGAAAGATTTCAGATTTTCGAAATTACAATCTGACACAGATTATGTCATGAAAATGGAAACTTCTATGTGTGACTCTCGAAAAAAAATATAATAATAAAGTAAAAAAATTCGAATTAATTGAATAAAAAAAAAACACAAGGTTTCAATGCCTACTGGAAAAATTAAGTGCACAGACCAACTTACCCAAATCAGAGAAGAATCCTTTGGAACATCTGATAAGCTCAGAGAATGGAAGTATATATATATATAATGAATAATTTCATCCTACTTTTTATGCCGTTGCATTTGTTCAGTAGTTGTTAGCAAGTCTAATTTTTTCTTTGCTGCTGAGTGGATTTCGTTAGATTTAAGTGTTTTTTTAAGATGCTATGTTTGTATGGATGACTATATTGAGTACATAGATAAAGAGTGAAAAAACAATCAAAGTCTAAAATTATAATTTTTTTTTCAATTGAAAATTAAAAATGATGAACAAAATTATATTTCAGTCAATTATTGTAAGAAAAATTATCGGTCAAAAACTAAATCTTTTTTGAATTTCATTAGCATTATCATACAATTATCAATATGTTGGTGAGCGGGTCAAATAATCAGAAATTTGTAGGTGAGTGGATCGAAGAATCAGAAATTTTTTAGGTTTCAATGGGTCAAAGAATATCACGCAATTTATTATGATGAGTGGGAAAAGCTTTTTTTCTATACTTATATATAGTTGAGTTATACTAGGCATACCCGGAATATAGCTTTATATATATATTATTTAGATCTTCCTCTCTCTTGTATACACTTACTATTATAGTATTAATCAATTATTTATATAAATATCTATACTGAAAATTACTTGATTATATACTGATTAACAAGTGGTGTCTTTACTATAGAGATCTTCGGATCACTCGTAACAACCTCAGTACTTATTCTTAATCATCAATTCAGATTTTAAAAGTTATGTCTAATTGCCCTAACATAAATATTATTCCAGTTTATATTTTGATTTATGATTTTGAGATTATATGATATATAGGATGGCTGGTGCAAAGAAAAGAGAAAAAAAAAAAAATTAAAGCGGTAGGGAAAACAAAAAAATCTCAGGTTCCTTCAAAATCCTTCAGAAAAAGATATATTGTAATAATATATTTGAGAAATGATTTTGAAGATATGTTTACGTGAGTTAAGAATAAAAATAAATATCCTTATTTGTTAAGAGAAAGTATTAACTAAAAGAAGGATAATGCTTCGTATTCTGCCCTGTCTATTCATCAGTTTACTAACTGATAGAGCTATTACTTTTTTTTCAGTAAAATTAGTCAGATTATTATATAGATAAATTATAGTAGTGATTATCGTGTGTTGAGGATAATGAATGATTTGCACGTTCTATTATATCCACAACTCAGGGAGAGCAACTTTAATTTCCTACACAACAACATTTCAAAATATTCAAAATATAACTTCATTTTATTAAGTAAGAAATATATATTTCCGTCTTCTCT
>JABUQX010123805.1:10000-17934 GCA_015478945.1 Trachelipus rathkii | reverse complement strand
CTCCACGGGCGGAGGACACAGGTTCTAGGGGGTGAATCTGATGTTGTTGTTCTTGTAGGGAGTGTTGAATGGGGCACCTCAGGAAGTTAGGTGTTCAACAACTTTCAGGCTCCATTAAGCATTCACTGGGAGCTGAGATCCAATTAAACTTATTGGACAATCTTCAACCAATTATGTTAGAGATGTTACCAACTTCATACATAAATTTGAGATCAGCAGTATTCAGAAGTTATTTAAGGCTGATCAGATTTCATTTACTACAGATATATATGACAGCTAATTTCAAACGATCATTTTATTTCTTTAACTGCTTCACTGGCTTTACCAGCGAGTTTGAAGAAATGGACTGTGTACTCCATTTTGCAATATATATTATATATATAGTAATTACTATATATATATATATATATTTATATATTATAATAATTATATATATATATTATATATATATATATATATATAATATATATATATATATATATATATATATATATATATTATTACCTATATTTTGAGGTATTGAGTAAACTTTATTTTCTTAATACTTTGGGTGTGTTATAAAATATTTTTAGAACATTAAAAGTAGAGACAGTAAGAAATCACATGGGCCTATCGAGAACTGTCCCAGTCAAGCTAATAGACCCAACCACAAACATGCTAATGAAAATCGACAATGAATGGGATTGGCTCAAGTTTGTGGAACCAAGAAAAGATTTGTGTGAACACAAGCAGCCATTCAGTGCCTGGACGCAAAGAACAAGAGCAATAAGATGCTAGGTACAAATAAATTGCAATGTATTTACAAGAGCAAGGATAGTTAAAGGAAACTTCCCACAGCTATGTTAGGCCAGTACTAGGGTACTGTGCACGAGCCCGGCCCCTCCTTCAAGGAAAGACATTGGAATATTAGAAATAAAAAGACAGAAGAAACCACATGGGACAGATCGAGACTGTCCAAGTCAAGCCAATAGAACCAATCACCAAAAAACATGTTCATGCAAATCCACAAAGCACCCTAGGGCTGTCAATAACTTACATAGCATACAACAAAGTCTAAAGCATGCTCATTTGCAAATGAGTATGTGTATGAATGCCACACAAGGTTTACTATATTTTGTTAAAAAGATGGACTATGGGTTATGTAAAATAAAATCCCTTCCAACAAATTTCTATTCACAGTAAGATAGTAATTTCCGGTTCCGAGCCGGAAACCGAAGCCGAAAAAAAAATTAAATTCCGGCCGCGACCGAATTTCGGTTCGGACCTCTACTTTACAATTCCCACCGTACAACTTAAAAATGACGCTCGCTCTTCGACTGAGAAGGAGGGGGCTGAATAAAATATTTGGCTTTGCAAGCAGATTATAACACTGGTCAACAATCAGGGATGGCAACGGAAAAATCAATTGATTTTTTTCCAACTGATTTTTTTACTTGATTTTTTTGCTCCAAAAAATCATGATTTTTTGCTTTTTTTGATTTTTTGATTTTTTATATATATATATTTTTTAATTTTTTTTTTTATATTTAGGTGATTTAATTTAAATAGAAATAAAAAATTAGAATAATAATATCATAGCAAGGCTACTCTGTTTCAAATTTCTCATTATGAAAATGTCAACAAAAGATCAATGTTTCAAACATGTTTCTTTTATTTCTGATGTAATATATTATCATTATTACAAATAACAGCTCTTTACTTTATTTGTTAAGTGTTGAAATTATTTAAGATTTGAACCTAGTATAGGGCCTAGGGTTAAAAATAATACTTAATCGACTTTAAAAAATTTTTTTGTTTACAAATTATATTTCGCGTGACGTCACGATTCTCAAAAAATCCAAAAAATCCAATAAATCAAAAATTGATTTTTTTCTCAAAAAATCCAAAAAATCCCCAACCCTGTCAACAATGATTTTGGAACTAAAACGGAAATAGGTGTTCTATGTAGGTATAGTTGTCCTGAATGCGATGATGTAGTCGAAAATGACGTATCACGTCACAATTGTCTGTTATGAGTCATTACTGAGTCATGCTTGAACACGAAAAATCGTGAAAATATATAATGTTCTCGCTGAGAATTTTGTAATATGCTCGCAGTTACAGAGTTGTTTTTCAGTGTAAAGGTTGTGTCTGTATGTTGTTAGTTTTTTTAATATATATAATTATATATTATATATATATATATATATATATATTATATAATATATATTATATATATATATATAATATATACTATATATATATAGTATTATATTATATATATATTATATGTTTTTGGTTATAAAACTCCTTAATGTAAATATAGTCTGTTTAGATATATTTAAAAGTATGAGTTACCCAAACGTGATTTGTTATTAAATTTTTTTTTTTTTTTCCCTCCGGGGTCCGAATGTCTTTTGTACGTATGTGGAAAAATACTCGAAAGTCACCGGAAACAATCTTTAAATTAAATAAGAAGAGGTTCCAATTTTTTGTTTCAAGTTGAACCCAATTTTTACCCCACCTAAAAATGGACATAAAATTCGGAATTTCAGCCGATTTGGACTATATAAAACGCAAACGGTAGCTTTTTTTGCGCTCTAAAACGTTGGTTTCCGGTGTTTTTCTGTGACTGTAAGCCATAACTTTCAGATTTTCAATTTTTCAAAAAATCCCATGTTTTTGGACTATTTTTTATATCAACTTTCTGATAAAGGGAAATTTTTTTTTTATTGCCGAAATGACTTTCAAACTTTGAAATAATGCAAGAATGGGTCCATTACCTAACAATAAATACGTATTACATTTTTCTAATTTTTTCACCAACCACCAGCGTTTTCCAATTTCCAAACCATTTTTTTTTAATTTGAAAAGTGAAAAATTGACATTTTTTTTTACCCATCCGATCAACATCAAATTTTCAGGCTTGTAATAGCCGGGCAAGATGCATCTTTTTTTTACTTAGATAATCTTTTTGTATACTCAATAGAAAATTTTTAAAAAAATTTCAAAAACTTTTTTTATTTTAACATTTGTTCCAAAAAAACAAACCCAAACCTATTGTATATACAAAGAAATTATCTAAGTTTAAAAAAAAATCTCTTGCCCGACTATAAAAGCCCTGAAAATTGATGTTGATCGGATGGTAGAAAAAAAAAATATGTCAATTTTTCACTTTCAAATCAAAAAAATGGGTTTTGGAAATTGGACAACGCTGAACAAAAAACTAAAAAATTCGAAAATGTAATAGGTATTTAGTAGGTAATGGACCATCTATGCATATTTCAAGTTTGAAAGTCAAATTTCGCAAAAAAATCTGAAAGTTGATATGAAAATAGTCAAAAACACGGATTTTGAAAAATTGAAAATTCTGAAGTTATGGACTACAGTCACGAAAAACACCGGAAACCAACGTTTTAGAGCGCAAAAAAAAACCTACATTTTGGTGTTTATATAGTCAAAATCGGCTGAAAAATTCCGAATTTTTATGTCCATTTTAGTGGGGGCTGAAAACTGGGATCAGGCCCATCCAAAGATTGAATATCTGCCTTTTAAAACGGGCTTATAACATTATTTTAAGTGATGCGTGGGTGACCAGATAAGCCTGCCCCACACATACATGCATTAGATGTTATGTTAATAACCCAGTGGGTAAAAGGTGAAAAAGCGCATTTGCCCTTGGAGTGCCGATGTATTGGATGGAGCAAAGGAATCATTACAGGGATGCTATTCGACATGCAAATGTATGTGGCTTCATTTCAAAAACTAAAGCAAACATTTCCTATCCGACAAATTAACTCAGCCAGAAGACCAGTCCCCCATAATGATGAGAGCCTACCGATTCCTATAGCACCAGTTTCTTGGAAGAGGGTTCCTGACCGAATGAAGATTTGTATTAGGACTCTAATGCTGGAGTCTCGGGTGCTGCGATATGCCATATATCCCAGACGAATCAAATGCAACACCATACATGGTTACGCAACCGGAACTAAATGATTTAGTACGAGACCTGTATTTGTCAAAACAGCAAAAGCTGAAATCTTAGGTTCACGCCTGCAGGAGTGGGAATTTGTTGATCAAAGGTTAAATATTAGTTATATATTTTGCTAATGAAGAACGTTTATTTCAAAGAGTAACTTATATTTTTGAATTATTAAGTAAGAATTTTTATATTTGGTACTTTGAAAGTGAATTTTTGATATAATGAAAGACGAGTTAAAGAAAATTATTTATTGTCAAATTTTCTAAATAAGCGATATTCGATATGCCTAATTTGTTTCGCTTTAATAAATTGTATATTCCTAAGAAATATGCCTTATCCCTTATTTGTTTCAGCGAAAGTTAAAATACAAAAAATAAATATTAGTCAACTTATTTTTGAAATTTTGTATAACTAAGCAACATTACGTACGAAAAACATGGAGATAAAGAGATACATTTACCCGTGGCAAAGAGATGTTAAGTATGAAGCCCCTTGTAGATTCCTAAGCGAGTTAATTTTTACCACCATTACATCTTAAAACTTGATTGAGGAAGGAATGTTGTGAGGCCATGGATAAGGAGGGATGGATTTAAAATATTTATTGTGACGTTTCGGGCTTTAAGTTAACGCTAAATTTGAAAGAGGGCGTTTTTCGTCGGACCGCAGATTCGACAACTAAAACGTGACCCCGCTTTTGACAAGAAATTAAACCATGAGGAACTATCTGCATGGAATTCCTTCAAAGACGTTATTAAGGCTTCCTTGGAAACAAACGAGTTGAAAATAGCGATCGTTTAGTAGAGGAGGTTGTTAGTTAATTACAAGAACTTAGGCTGCACAGAATGCCACTAAAAATACATTTTTTTTTACATTCTCATCTGACATTCTTTCCACCAAATCTCGGGGCAGTAAGCGATGAACAAGGTTAAAGATTCCACCAAGATATACAGCAAATGGAGAAACGTTATCAGGGCAGATGGGATGAAGCAATGATGAGTGATTACTGTTGGTTTTCTTGAAAAGAGAAGGACAAATTAATATTCTATAATCTGAGTTTTCGAAATTTCAATGTGGCACAAATTCAGGAAAATTAAGGTAAATATATATCAATTTTATGTGGTAATACATTATACATACATGTTTTATTACTGACATCATAACTCTGTAAATTTGACTATAAAATTAATTAATTTTATAGTCAAGTTTAATAATAATAATATATCTTTTGTTACAACGATACGCATATTTGGAAGGTTATTATACCTTAACTTTGGAAGCCTGTAACCCAAAAACTATACGTGATACAAGAATTTTAAAATCATTTTCGGAATTACTGCAGCATGAAACAATACGTTATAGTTTCAACCTAATTTTATTTCAGTTACGAAAACTTTCCCAAAATTTGTTGACCAGTGTAATGGAAACCTTAGCCCTTTTTCTTGCCACCACATGAAAGGATTCTCTTCTGTAGGCAGCATCTCCATGTTTTCGTAGAGCCTCATTTCCTTTTTCACAGTTCAAATTTGAATTATCTTTGCTCCTGATGACTGTTTCTCTTCAGTTTTATCGATGAGGTTCCTTGGGTGTGATTTCTGTGAAGGTGAATGAATGATATAGCAATGCATTTTCGGCCATGAACTTATCAAAGTCTAACATATCTTAATCCTCTTCTTTTTCAGTAGGTTTATTGGCTGAAAAGCCACCATCGTCACTATCAGTGTTGTTGCCAGGTTTTTAAGGGGCTTCCCCTTTGTGACTCTTTTTTTTTTTTTTTTTTGGTACTCGAGCAAGCTCCTCGGTTATGCTATTTAAATGCATTTTAGAAGTGGTTCACCGTCGAAGCTGCTATTCTTGTGGGGTTTCAGCTAGCTTAAGGGATTCCTTATTAGAACCTTTTATATATCGAAACTAGATTTATTATGAATCTAAAAGGTTTTCTCATAATTCTTCACCCAAAAAAGTTAGTATCAGCCAAGTTATTAGCATATTAACCAATACAGATACCGATAACACAGAAAAAATGGCCCCGATACTGCCGATACGATACTATCGGTACATCCCTAATTCAAAGGCCCACCACCAACATCGTATATCACTAACACCTGCCACAGAGCTTTCATATGAATACTGCCATACACCAGTTGCAAGTCAATACAACCTAAATATTTCTTCCATTTTCTCAATTATTTGTTTCAATGTGAAGATTTTTTCTATACATCCTCTACCACTTCTAAATGCACCCTGTTCTTCACCAATCAATCTCTAAGCTCCTCGACGCACTCTTCCAAACAAAATATCAGCATATTACTAAGGTACTATTACTGCTCTCCTCCAATCCTTAAGAACTATTTGATTTGAAATCACAATACTGGTGAATTCCATCTTGTTGACCCCTTTCTTTCCCCACACGATAATATATATATATATATATATATATATATATATATATATATATATATATATATATATATAATAATATATTATATATATATATATATATGCGTGCTTGAGCGTGTGCGTATGTGTGTGCGCGCATCCTTATAGACTATTTACAACTCTGTACTTTGTTATTGGTTATATCTGTAATAAATATATGGGAGTGGCTGTGAACCTATTAAGGATAATAAAAAAATTTAATCAAATTTTATTGGTCAGGTAAATCCTTCAGGGTATTTAAAGAAAGAGAATCAAGAAAGATGGCCAGTTCCTTCTTGAAAACGATATTGTAGGCGTCTATTAAACCAGGAAGATCTTGAATAATATATGTTTTTTTTGAAGAAGTCCAGTATTAATATAATTGTTTGGCTGCAACACTTCTCAATCTCTTATTTTTCAACCTTACGTATAAGTGTTTACTCTAATATTTGCTACATATATTTTCGAAGAAATGTGAAAGCCAGGAGAAAATTCGGAGATGGATGAGGCTAGAAGACTTCGGAGACTTGGTAAAGTTTAATTTTTAATTTCAAATTAAATACTTTGTTTGTTATTCATATGTTTTTTTTCAGTTTTTTTTCTTATCTTAGTTCATTTATTTTAAGTTACAATATTTGTGACCTAATGGTTGTAACTCATGTGTTATGTTTATTTTATTATTTTAGTTTTGAATAACTAACTTATTATTATTATTAATTTTTGTTTTTAAGTAACTTGAATTTGCGATGCATGTATTTTGTTAATTATTATTTTTTTATTAAATTTCAAATAACCCTTTTAATGGTTGTAACTTATGTTATGTTTATTTTATTATTTTAATTTTGAATAACTAACTTTTGTTTGTTAGGAGGGTATGTGTATTGTCCATTTTATTAATCTGTTAACACTGTGTTTATCGAGTGTCTCGATCATTCTTTAAATTTGAAATCATGGTTTTATTTTCATTTCTGAAGCATGTTATATTTTCATTTCATTTTAATTTATTTCATTTTTAGTTTCAAACTGTTTGTGACGCATGGGTTTCTTTATATATATATATATATATATATATATATATATATATATATATATATCTATGTATTTTTTCTATATATATTTATATATATATATATATATATATATATATATATATATATATATATATCTTCTATATAGGGTATACTTAAGTTTCTTTCTGACCTATCGATATTTAAGTTTTAAAATCGATTTTCGATATATGTGTATCGATTATACCCAAGATACCGAGAATCTAAATTTATTCATAGAAGCATATATATATATATATATATATATATATATATATATATATATATATATATATATATATATATATATATATATATATATATATATATATATATATATATATATCATATAGGTTCTTTTCGGTTTTGAGGAGACAAGAAATATCGATTTACATATCGACTCTTTCGATAGATATATTGCTCCCTATTGACGCAGTTAATGTATAGCATTTGAAGTGTTAATGTGTTTGTTATAAATTTTCCGAAAATATTAAGGTATAACATTTGAAGTG
>JABUQX010123805.1:0-5000 GCA_015478945.1 Trachelipus rathkii | reverse complement strand
ATTTTGCTCTGTTGTTATTTTCATTCTCTTCGCACTTTTTTCGCATTTTCGAATTCAAACCGGACGCATCGGAAATTAGGTTTGCACTTCTTCGTTCTAATTGGACAATACAAAACACAACTAAATTAAAACTTCATTATATTATAAATTGTACAATTGTAATACGAAAGAACGCTACAGTATCTTACACCAAATAGCTTTCGTCATTGAGCATGACCTCCTCAGTTTGCGCGTTCTAAATAACTAAACTTCATTACAGGGATAGTTTTCTATATACAATAAATTATTCTTGACACGCCGACATAATCCCTACATTCCCTGGAGACCGATGACTGACACAACCTGTGTTGCTATTTTATTTTAAAAATTTTAATATGCTAGACTTTTTAAGACAAAAAAGTGGGTATGCAATAAAGCACTCATAATCATGTATGCCAATGTTTGCATTTGAATAAACAAATATACAATACCACACACAAAAAAATAATTATAAACATATAAATACACATACACATACACAAACACATACATATATATATATATATATATATATAATTAGAAATATATATATAATAATAACATATATATATATATATATATATATATATTGTTCAAATAAATATATAATAAAATACCAAGTCATTGTATACATACAATTCGGAAAAAAGACCAAAAAACAGCTATTACAATCACAACCCTACCACAAACAACAATACCATCAAAAATCATATCTACCCATACCCACCACCAACATTCACAACATAAAACAACATTTACCTAAGCATATAAGCCATCTCACTCAATCTCTCCACCCACCTAGACCCACACCTAACCCTACTCAATGCATATACACCATACCCTGCCGATTGTAACAAAGCTTTACATAGGGAAACCAATGACTTTGACCGGAACTTTATCAACTAAACAGGACCTAATAAACGACAATAGAACTCCTCTCTCATCTCATCACTTCCCTAAATCATAAAACTACACACAAGTAACATGACCCCCATACAAAAACCTCCAACCCACACCTTAGAAAACTCAGAATGCCTCTGTATACTATCTACTCAAAATTTCCAACTCCATCGGTGAAATCAAAATTGACTGGGTAAATAAATAGCTTAATCAACACACATTCACAACTTATCAAAATCATTAATAAAAAAATCTAAAACCTTTCTTCTTTTCGTCTCTTATTTATCTTCTATGGGTTTTACATGAATTCAAATAGTCAAATTCACAACTTCAATTTATACTCTGTTATATGTATTGTGTGTAATTTGATGTGTGGATGAATGAAAGCATGCTTGGGTATCTATTTTTCCGAATTGTGTATGTATACATGACTTGGTATTTATTATATATTTATTTGAATAATTATATATATATATATATATATATATATATATATATATATATATATATATATATATATATATATATATATATATATATATATATATATATATATATATATATATATATATATATATATATCTCATATTACTATATATATTTATGTGTCTGTGTTGTGTATATGTACGTGTATATATATATATATATCAGAGGTGGGCGCGCAAATTTTAAACTTTAGAGCGCAAACGCAAAAGCGCAAAGTGGAAAAACTTAGTCCGCAAGCGCAAAAGCGCACAATTTTTCAAAAAAATTAGTCCGCAAGCGCAAAGCGCACATGTCCGCAAATCAAATTTTTTTTTAAAAGCACAAATTTAGGAGCGCAAAAAAAATATAAAAAATAAAGCGCAAGTATTTAAAGATGAATATTTTTAAATTTTAATTGAAAGATACAAATATATATAACAAAAAAAAATAAAAAAGATTTTAATTGCTTATTAAATTAGCTGTGATCTTCCTCCTCGCTTTTTCATTGTTGTGTGTATTCTGAATAGGGTCATATTCCCTTTCATAAAGATAAATTTTTCAAAATTGCTGGATGCCATGGCTGCCCTCTTTGCTCTTAGAATCTCAGAGCCTTGACTAAACAACCTCTCCACGGCCGCTGAGCTGGGTAATGGGATATTATACTTAATAAACAAGTCCACTCAGACCTCCTGGTATTCACACGGAAACAGGTTCCTAGTGAGAAGGGTACTGTGGTGAACATTTACTGCAGACCAGCTATCCAAGATTTGTCCCAACTTCTCCTCCAGAGGTGTCTGCTGGATATATGGGCCCTTCAGTTTCTGAAATATTTAGAAATGGTATCAAGAACTCAAATCTTTTTAAGTTTCATTTGAACATTATGTCAGTGTATTGTGAATATATATGTAATGTATAAATTGTATATATATATATATATATATATATATATATATATATATATATATATATATATTATGTATATATATATATATATGTATAATAATAATAATAATAATAATATATATATATATATATATATATATATATATATATGTATGTATATATATATATATATATATATATATATATATATATATATATATATATATATATATATATATATATATATATATATATATATATATATATATATATATATATGTATATATAATATATATAATATATATAATAATAATATATATATATATTTATATATATATAATATATATATATATATATATATATATATGTATATATGTATATAATAATAATATATATAATATAATAATAATAATAATATATAATATATAATATAATATATATATATATATATAATCTAAAGCCGTTTAAAGTTTGTTCCAAATTATAAAATAACTCATCATAAATGGGTCACTTTCAGACTCAGTCCCATCACCTTCAGTGCCTTAATGTGGACGAGTAAGATTCGATGCAATATTACACTTTATTTCCTCCAGTATCCTGGTCTTGGCAGCTTGGTACTTCCCCTCATTTAACCTACGTACCACTCCGAGTTTGAAGTGATGTGAGGATGCAGGGCTGTTGCCATAAGCAAATCAAAATCATCAAAGATACTGCTGAACCTCGGTTCAAAGCCCTTTTCTTTCCCTTTGTTTGCCTTAGTTGACTAAGTTTTTGGCATATTTAAATTTTCCACCTCATTGCATTTCCCCGATCTTGTCCTTGAGAAGGAAGATTAGGCAATAGGACTCCCGCTTAGCATTCTTCTCTTCCTGCAACATATTAAGCCTAACAGCAATAGGCGTCATTATTTCGATGTACTCCGCAATTACCTCCTTATCACTTTTATTAAATACTGAAAGACAAGGCTTTTGCTCCATACAAATGTTGTTGATTTGTGTCATGCGACCATCAAGGTTCTTAAGCAGGTCTTTTATAGAATCGTATAGGGAGTTCCAGCGAGTAACACTTGGTGTTTTAAGCTTTGTTCCCAACTCCTTCTTAATTCTCGCAGCAGTTGTAGTTTTCCTGTTTTGGGCATTCCACAATTCCTGTGCTTTGGTAAGTGTCTTATTAAATGGATCCTTGGCACCAGAGGACCAGCGAGGAACATTTGATATCCTTAGTAGCCAAGATGTTTAATGTGTAAAATGGAACGGCGATGTTTAGTTAGGCTAAGTGCATCATGTTCTTCAAGCAGATTTTTCTAGCTGGAGAGGTTTTGTCTGCAGAACCTCTGTGTCACTAATTTGCTCCATCTCTTCACGCGTAACCACTATCTCTGCAATCGGTGCCTGTTCTTCTTCCTCTTCGTCACCCGTTTCTGCATGAGCATCCACCCGAAAGGCTGCACAGAAATTTGCACCGTTATCTGTTGTAATGCAGACAACCTGAAGATAAATTTTTTACATTTGTTTCCTTATTAATTTGGAGTTATAATTTTTTCAGCATTACGTTATTATTTCATATTGATTTTTACTGACCTTATGCTCAATGTCAAATTGTTTATGAATATCCGTAATATTGTTAGCTAGGACTGTGCTGGTCTGAGAAACAGATAACTCTCTACAGGCAAGGACAGCTTTCTCTCTCTTCAAAGTATTCAAATTAATCCAGTAAACCGTCATCCCCAAATAACTCCTGTTTGTTGTTCCAAGTCCAGCTGTCTGCGGTTGTACATAACACCTTAAATAATGTTGGTTAAATCAACCTTCCCTATTATGCATATGACATCAAGATTCCTCATCACTTTTCTTCTGGAGGGGAGGTGGAAATCAGAGTTCAGGTAGGACAGGAATTCGACAAAGAACTCAGACTCCACAATGTGAATAGGCCCAATGTCATGTAGCAGAAATCTAGAAGCAAAAATATTTGATGAGAAATGATATTAATGACAAATGAAACTTGGTATTTCAAATTCGAAAATTTTTGTGACTGTATTCTGTTAGTTTTTTTAACCTGTTAGTTGTGACACCACTTATAGTTAACCTGTACTTAAAATAAAACACTTACTTATAAAGCAACTCAAGAGCTCTCTTCTGTTTAAATATTTTCGACATAGACTGGAGAATGATGGTCTGACGCTTTTTGCTGTTGAGCAGCTCCGGCCCCGCTTTGACCCTCCTTCAATTGCAGTACACAGCTCCTTGTGCAAAGAAGGATGTTTCTAAAGAAAGTTACAAAGCTAAAATCCTTATTCACATAAATAAAATATGTGAAATATTTAATGGTTGAATTTTAAAATTAAAAAGAAATAAAATTCAAATAAAAAGTATCGGTGTAAGTTACTTACGATCAAGTAGTGCGATTTCAAGCTATGTGTTGATTTAATGTCAAAGCTGAAGGTTTTTTTTACATTGGGAGCATTCAATCTTTCCCTTGTACATCACTCTATTGCCCTCAATATACTCCTTCTTGCTCTTGACAGACCCAAAGTACTTGATAAGATGGGGCCATAGGTGCTCCAAGTCATCTTGGCTGATTTTTTTCATGGGAAGTACAGGCAGCATCACACTCAATAATTTCAAGAGTTACACTTCGACGACTTTCACCGTTTGCAATTCTTTTTCCCTTTAAGCACTTATTCATATCTGTTTTATCCCAATTTAAACACAAAAGCACTAAAAAGGTTTAATCGC
>JABUQX010123804.1:42500-49484 GCA_015478945.1 Trachelipus rathkii | reverse complement strand
TTGTTTATCCTCCATTCCAATTCCATTCCATTCCTTTCCACTCTCTTTCTCTCTCTCTCTCTCTTTCACTCATATATATATATATATATATATATATATATATATATGTATATATATATATATATATATACTCTCTCTCATAGGAGGAGAAAGTCTGGTTATTGTTGCTTTTGAACGGTGCTCACGTTATTTAAAAAAAAAATAGTACAGGGTATCTTTATGGACCATAAATAGACTTTCACTATTGAGTTTGATGATTCAAATATATGGGACTATATTGCGTTTTGACTCAAATCAGTTTTATTTTTTATTTTTTTTAACTAAAGGAATACTTTAAGGAATTAAACCCGCAAAAGGAATGCTTGAGAGTCAGGAGTCTCTCAGCCTTCCAGGAACGACAGGGTGGACTATTTTCCCCCCCCCTCCGGGGGTCTCCGGAACCCAGCTCTTTGGTATTTGGGTGTGCTGGGGTTCCTCCACCCCTCCCTACGGGGTATGGAAATCGTCCCCCTTCTGCTCCCCGTCGGCTCAAGCCCCTATTTTGCCGTGTAATACCTTAACAAATATATATATATATATATATATATATATATATATATATATATATATATATATATATATATTATATCTCTCTTTGGTCATCTTTCTTATAAAATCATTATATTCCATAGAGATATATACCTTTTGGGCATAATTACCTGTAAAAAAAGTCCTAATTTACTATATAATATATATATATATATATATATATATATATATATATATATATATATATATATATATATATATATATATATATATATATATATATATATATATATATATATATAAATTTATGAAATGGAAAAAAACATTACCTTTAATTATTGTCGTGGTTCCAATATGGCGTCGGGAAAACTGTTTCAACTAAATTCAACAATTTAAAATTAACAGCTTAACTAATAACAACTTCTTAACTTAAACAATTTAAAATTAACTCTTATAATTAACAACTTTTCTTACACTTATTTTTATATATTATATTTTTTTAGTATTAACAGTTTTTTGTAAATACGCTAATAATAGATTTAAAAACCAACAACACCTATTCATAGAAGCTCAAGATTTGCACTGAAACACAATTATAGTTCAGCGTTGGTTTTTTGGTCGTAAAAATTCTTACGCAGAGTAAAAAAGGATCTAGAAATAAACTTACTTCTTCATTCCATCCATTTTATCCCTCTCTCTCTCTCTCTCTCTCTCTCTCTCTCCTCCTCTTTCTCATAAAAGTCATGAGAGAGAGAGAGCTCTCTCTCCTCTCTCTCTCTCTCTCTCTCTCTCTCTCTCTCTCTTTCTCTTTCTCTCTCTCTCTCTCATATATATATATATAATATATATATAATATAATTTAAAATAGTGGAGATTAAATGGACAGTGGTAGCTGGATTTGGGTTCCCGCTACCACTTATTTGTACCCTGAATACCATGCCTCCGGTTTCCATATGTCTGAGCACCCGAACCCCAGTTATGATGTTGATGATGATGCTGATGATGGTGATATATATTCTCTCTACATTTAGAATCAATCTATATTATCTCTATTTATGGTGTGTGTGCCTAGATTGGCGAATTAATTTTTTTACTAAAATTTTAAACTTGAACGAAGTTAAAAAATTGGCAAATAAATTAAAAAAGAAAACCGTTTAAGGTTTAATAAGCTTAAATATTTAATTTACCTTGTTATAGCACCTTAAAAATATTCAAACATTTAAGTTTTGATGAACGTACGTACGTGTGTGTGTGTGTGTGTGTGTGTGTGTGTGTGTGTGTGTGTGTGTGTGTGTGTGTGTGTGTGTGTGTGTGTGTGTGTGTGTCCGGTTGTGTTTGTGTTTATGTAGGTGTATGTGTAGATGTGTGTAGGTGGAGGTGTGTAGGTGTATGTGTGTGTTTCCAATATTTTATATTCTGATGAGGTTCTATTGTCTGTTGCTAGCAATCAGCCAGAGATCATTTATCACCTCAACTTGGCGTAAACTCTGAATATACGAGTAATTATTGTCTCTGACATCGTTAGCATAGAGACATTGTCACACTAAACGCCAATCATTGTTATTTATTGACTAAAACTGACATTTGAGAAATCTATAGATCAAGAAGTCTTGTAGAAAGTCGACAGAACAAGATCATTCCTTCTTAGTGCATTTCACCACTCTAATTTATTGCTGGTGACGAGTTCCCCCAAAAGTTTCACTATTCCTTCCTGTTCTTTCTCCCAATGTTAATTTTTTTACATTGTTTCCAACTTGCTATGCATGGACAGAGTTTATATATATATATATATATATATATATATATATATATATATATATATATATATATATATATATATATATATATATATATATATATATATATATATATATATATATATATATATATATATATATACTGGGCAAAGGCCAGAGGCCTACTAAATTCCACCGGATTTGGGGAGAATCTGGACCCAATGGCAAATCTCCCTGTGTTCAAGTCAAAGGAGGTAGGAAAAATAGAAGAAGGAAGTGTAGTGTGCTCCAGACTTTACCAGTGTAATGCATGAAATAATGAGCATAGCGGTTAAGTCTTGGGTCAGAGAGTTGGAGAGAGAAATGATGGGACTGTGTGTCAAGACGAGTGTTATGAGCTCTACTCAAAGGAGGAGGTGCTTGATAAGAGAGTTCAGAAGAGCAATGTCCATTGTAGTAGCGATAGTGGTATAAGGAGAGTGATACAACAACAGTTTTACGGTTTGAAAGAGATTTGGAGAGAGAGTAGGAAAGTTAACAAATCGAAAAGTATTGGACTGTACCATATCAAGGAGAACAGTTTGTACGGCCCTACCCCAGATATGTGATGCATACTCCATACAACGGCCAATAACGCCCTTACACAGAGTAAGCAACTGGGTCGGTGAGAACAAGTTCCAAATGAGGCTCAGAACACCCAACCTCTTTGAAGCTGAAAAAGAAGTTATGTGTTCCTTATAATTTAGGTCACGAGAAAAAGGAAATGCAAGAATATTAGGAACAGTTGAAGGTTTGACTTGTGTTTTCGAAAATAGACGAAGAAACTGTGTAGACATTGGAAGCTACCATGTTTTCTTTTCCTCAATTAGAGATACGAGATAAATCATTGGTTAGCTGTCCCGTGGTCAACATTCTGATGTGCGATAATTGCTGTTGATTTGACATACTCCTAAATTTGAAGGAGCAATCGAAATAGGAGTGGTTAGAAGATGAAGTGATAAAGTAATCATTATGGAAAAATAGAAAAATAGTTGGAGATAGGACAGAACCTTGAGGAACACTACTATTAGTAGATTTAAAGGATGAAATTAGACTATCAACAACAGCTGTTATAGAACGATCGGAAAGAAAATCAGAGAGAGAAAGAGAGAGAGGATAGATATTGTAAGAGCGAAGTTTACAAATCAAAGCTTTGTGCCTGACTCTTATCAAATGCTTTTGATATGTTTAGCTCCACAGCAGAAGAATCACCGAAATGCCAATTGAATAGCGGAGGACCAAGAATCAGGGAGAAGGCAAAGAAGATCACCAGAAGAGCGTTCCTTACCTAAGCTTTACCGGCGATCAGAGATCAGATTAGAAGGATTATGTTTTCAAATCTTCCTCTTGAGGATAGATTCCAAAACTTTAGAAAGAACAGAGGTTAGAGCGATAGGAAAATGATTAGAAGGTTGAGAAGGGCTCCCCCTTTTTCGGCACAGGTTGAATGAGCGCACGCTTTAAGCAAAAATCAAACTCAAAGTGAAAAAGAGAAAGAGTCTATAGTAGCTAATAAAGGGAAGCAACAGAATAGTTTATCAAACACATGAGGAATACCATCAGACCATACGCCTTCTTAGTGTTAAGCTCAGAGAGAGCAGAACAAAATAATTTTCAAAATAAATTGCGATGTTATGCATAAATGAGTTGGAGGGGATAGAGAAGGAGTAATAGCTCTGGAATCGTCAAGAGAGGAGTTAGAAGCAAACGTTTGAGCGAAAAGCTCATCTTTAGTAGTGGGAAAGATGGCAGTTGTGCCGTCGGAAGATACTAGAAGAGGAAAAGAGGAAGAAGCAAAGTTATAGTTGATATTTTTGCAAAATGGTAGAATGGTCGAGAGGAAGAGGAGCCCGAAAGATATTGAATTTTCTACGGAAAAAAAGTTTTTACTCTCACTAAGAATATATTTTGCCCTGTTTAGGAACGAAGTATAAGTTATATGAGTTTCTGAAGTTTGAAGACGACGGTAATTCCTAAAGGAAATGTCCCTCTGGCGGACAGCACGAGAACAACTTGTTAGTTTTAGTTGGATTTAAAGAAAATGGAGTCCACGTTTCCATGCCAGAGAGAATCACCTCAGCTATGCGTTCAGCACATTCCGAGGGACCTTCCCACTGTAGCAGTAGCCATTCCATGGGAAATCGAAGAAGTACGACCGCAAGCTCAACTAGTTAGCAGCACCGAAATGCCTAAAACGTTACCTCGCCTTAAGAGGGGGGTTTGTCCTGTAAAAGACTTGAAAAGATAAAATAAGATACAAGAATAAGAAGGTGATCAAAGGAATCCAGATGAGGAAAGAGTTTAACAGAATAAATAGAAGGATTGGAAATTACGAAAAGGTCTTGAATGTTGGGTTTATCTCCATGACGATTAGAGATACAAGGGAGTTGCACCTACAGCTCGAGGTCATCCAAAATAGAGAAATGGTAGGTACCTTCATCAGCTGTATCGTGAGAACAAGAGGAAAGTTCTTGGCAATGGTGAACATTGAAATCACCCAAAATGGTGATTTCTGAGAAAAGAAAAGCAAAGGAAATGGGTTCTATTTTGAAGTATAGATAGTCAAATAATTCATCACAGTCAATAGAGTTTGGTGATAAGTAGATAGAGTAGATGAATTTAGTTGTAGATTGATTTGGGAGCTTAAACTAGAGTAGAAAAATCAGGAGACTTCAAATTAGAACCACGAAAATAGATTACATCCTTGGGTACATATGCGCAACATCCACCTTTGGCTAAAAATTAAGGAAAGAAACAGTAGTAGGGAACAGTGTAAGGTTTCCTGTCAGAGCACTCAAGCAGCTATTGTGTTTCGATTAAGAAGAAGAAATGAGGTATAGAAGAAGAGAGGTGATGCTCAACAAAAGAAGAGAGGTGGTGATCGACAAAGTGGAAAATAGAACGAAGGCCGAGAAGGTTCCAGAAATTAATGAAGAAAGAAGACAGTGTACCAGACAGACTTTCGTGACGTCACCAACCCCATCACCGGAGGCCGTCAACTCCCAAGTCGTGAAAGGGGGGTAGGGGGGGATGAGGAGCTATATTTGGATGCCAACCCTCTTGACTTATTCTTCGAGACCGATTGTGTCAATGTCATTTCAATTATTTTTTTGAAGGAGGTGTTGTGTAATTGTGTTCATTACTTTTCAATAGATGGGAGTGTACTCCTGTGTAGCAAGGTTGTGATATATATATATATATATATATATATATATATATATATATATATATATATATATATATATATATATATATATATATATATATATATATATATATATTATTATAATATATATATATATATATATATATATATATATATATATAGATCTAGGTTGGTTGCAAACATATTGCTACAAAGTGCAGTGTAGGGATTGTCGACTCGTTAACTCTCTTACTCTCACTAACTCTCTCAAATCTTTCTAGCCGTCAAACTGTAGCATCACTTTTCTTATGCTATTGTTATACAATTCCACATTACTCTTGAATTTTCGAGTCATGTACCTCCTCCTTTGAGAAGAGTATCTGCGACTTGTATTTCAGACAGTCTCACCATTTCTTCGTCCAATTCTCTGACCCAGACTTAACTGCTATGCTTAATCTTACATGTACTCCTCTGCAAAGTCTAGAATCCATTCTCTATTTACCTATTTTTCTAATAATTTCAAGCGCCGAGATTATTGCATCATGTTTAATTTCTTCCATACTGTTAACACAGTTTTTTTAAATCAGTAACTACAAATTATGAAAAATATAAATGATAAATGTTTGCAGTTAATTTGTAATATATCTAAAATTATGAATCTAATGAACTGTTTTAAAATTCCTTCCACTTAAATATAGCACTGGAGACTAATCCCTAAAATGTTTACTTTGTATCTTAATAACAATTTTATAACTCAAAGGAAAATGATTAAAAGTTATTAGTTTCTGATTATTGTATCGCATTGTGAACCTATAATTTTTTTTTTTTTTTTTAAATTGAGTTACTAATGTTTTTCCACCATTTATTTATTATCTAAATATATAATTAGGATGTAGTAGCTACAGTATATGTTTTTATTTAGATCAATTTTTTTTATTAGGATATGGAAAAGGAAAATAATTGTTATTAAGCCAAAAAATCATAGATTTATATATATATATATATTTATAATCATTAAGATTGCCGCGACCAATACAATAATATTTTCCATTGGCAAAATCTCGCCTTCATTGTGGCTTGGTTCAAGATTTGTCTTGTGATTCCTTTTTTATCCTTTTTCGATTTGTTCCTCCTATTAATGGTCACAATAAATATATTTATTCCACTCTTACAAATAAACATCTTTACAAGAAGAAGCGTCCAGAGTTTAACAAATTGACCGACATTATTATAAGTATTTATATGCTATGGTTATGTTTTATTTTGAAATATATAAGCTACGTTCTTTGATTGATACAATAATTTGAATATTTTAAACGTAATTGAGTTTAATCTTCCTTGATAAATGTCAATAATAAGAGTAGAGATAATAAATAATCAATTGAAATTTTTTTATATTTTCATCCATTAGCATTTATTTTACTAGAATTTTTATATGCACTATTATTTATCTTTAATTTTTTTATGTATTTATATATATATATATATATATATATATATATATATATATATATATATATATATATATATATATAT
>JABUQX010123804.1:7500-40000 GCA_015478945.1 Trachelipus rathkii | reverse complement strand
GCCAATATTAGAAATTGGTCCTGCAAGCCACTCTCGGTGGAGCAAATAGGATTTGTCGCATATAGGTTTTCAAAACATGGCCTTAAAAGCATCAACTTGAAGATGGAATAATTTGGAATACATTGTTGGCGTTTACTATCACTGCTGGTTTACAATCTAATCGAAATTCTCTTGGGTGAAAGGACCTCGCCACATTCTTTTCAATTGAAGCTCATAAAATCTCAGAAGGCAGTAGCAGATATTGTTTTACTTAACCCAACAGTCAACGCTAATCGTGGTTCGCATTTGTTAGGAATGGGTGCTTCAGATACTTTATGCTCAGGAAGACTCCAAGAAGAAAGCAGGGAGATTCAGAAGATAGTGGGTTAAGGAATGAGATGAGTGAGTACACCCAGGAGACCTATCCTGTGGCCTACTAAAACACATGCAGTAAGTCCAAATGCAACTTCCCTTTTTTGGAACTGATAGACTGGTCAGAAAAATTATATAGACCTCCCACTTACTTGTAAACTCAAAATATCAGAAATAAGAAGGTTTGTTGAAGAGCCAATTACAGAGTTCAAAGTGACAATGTCATGGACAGTCCATAGAGAGGTGTGGGAAAGTAGTAGAGGCTTCTGGCAAAGTGTATACTCACGAGAAACGAGAAAGATTCATTAGAGGCCAGGAAGGAAGCAGTCTAGGAATAAATCGAAGCAAGATTTGATGAATATAGTTTCCTTGACTTTTTTTGTTTGAAAATGTGTTTCAGTGTTTGATAATAGTTATTATTATTATATGTATGTAATAATATGTAATAATATGTATATGTATGTAATATATGTAATAATATGTAAAAATGTTTACATAGGTTTGCACAAAGCAGCTGGGCAGTACAGGATGCAATTTAGGAACCAATAGACAAGATAAGGAAAGGAAAATAAATTAACAAAATGGTCTCTTGGTACAGAGAAATGATTAAAACACAAAAACAATTTTGATGCCAGTGAAACTTGTTATTTGTAAGTTCAACTATGAGTGCACATATAAAGTGAGCGAGAGACAAGCAGAGTCAGAACAAACATTGGCCTAAAGGGGAAAAACAAAAGTGCTGTCCTACACTCAGCCGTTTTGATAAATAATGTAAACCTTAAGCTAAAATAATAAATAATATATATATATTAAGAATAATAAAAATGAGAGTAAAAATAATAATATTAATATTAAAAAAAATATGTAATAATAAATGCATTAATGTCATTGAGATATCAAAATTGCTCCACAAATTCCTGTAAACAACTGACATGTTTCAGTAGAAGTCAGCTCATGCTCGGACTCAAATGTGTGTCGTCATAAAGTCTTTTAATATAAATAAATTACTTGTTTAAGTCAAGCTTAGAACCTTTCTCTCTCTCTCTCTCTCTCTCTCTCTCTCTCTCTCTCTCTCTCTCTCTCTCTCTCTCTTATATATATATATATATATATATATATATATATATATATATATATATATATATATATATATATATATATATATCATCAGTGGATAAAGGCCAGAGGCTTACCAAATTTCACAATAATATGGGGAAATCAGGGCCAAGTTGAAGGATGACATGCTCAAATGCACGGCGTTTGAAATCGTGGAAAAATAGATAAAGGGAGCGTGGCTTTACCAAAGAGAGCACATGTAAGGTGGGCATAGCAGTTAAATCTGGGTCAGAGAATTGGATAGAAAGGTTGGGAACCCAGTGCGAAAGACAAATCTCACAACTACTAAGTGAAGAAATTATATAGACTAGAATATTTAGAAGAGCAGTGTTCATTTTAGTTACAACAACATAAGAAGAGTGATGCAACAGTTCGATGGCTAGAAAATGAAGAGTTAGTTAGAGTGGAAGGTAGACAATTCATTCTGATGGCTCTCTATCTAATTTTGTTTTATGGTGACGATTTATTGTTATCTACTCAAACTCAGACAATGCCCTATCCACTTTTGCTGGTTGTTCAGATGTTTCTCCACTTTCTTGTGGAGCTTCCTTATATGGGGATGGCTGGTAAAGAGAAAGTAGACAATAAAATCCTTCTAGGAAAGGTCAATAGAAAATAAAATGCCAAGAATATTAACAACAGAAGGGGTTAGAGTTGCGTCTTTTCAAAGAAGATATTGCAGTTGGGTGGAAGATTATTTCAATTGTATAGTTGAAAAAAACTGAATTATTGATCGAGGCATTGAAAGCAACCATGGTTTCTTTCACCCAAATAATGGTACAAAAAAAATTGAAGGTCAGTAACTCCAAGGTCACCCTCCTAGCAACAACTATTTGCTGTTGAGTAAGTCGCCTTTCAAATTGGAAGGGATAATGGGAGTTATCGATCTAAGAGTGGATAGGAACAAAGAAGTAACAGATATGTCATTAATTCAAAATAGAAAAGGAGTTGGAGATAGAACAGAATTCTGAGTAACATCACTACTATTTGATTTAAAGGATAAAAGGTGTCTGTCTGCAGCAGCAGCCATAGAGCGACTGGAACAGAACTCAAAAGAAGGCTACAGAGAGAATGATAGATACAGAAATAGGGAAATATAAAAATTAAAGCTTCGTGACAGACTCTATCGAAAGCCTTCGATATTTCTAACGCCACAGAAAAAGATTCACCGAAATGAGGCCCTAGACATATCTAAGGCTTTAACAAATAATTGAATAATATTCCACGCACACGTACATTCACTTTGAATTTTCAATTTAGACTTTTCAGATTTTTAAGCCTTAGGCTTTCTGCAATTTAGGTAAACTATGCATATAGCCAAAATATCGTACAATATTTTAATAGTTTTTCAAAAATAATAATTTGGATAACTTACATGTAATCACTATTTAATTCATATAAAATTTTATTTTATTTTTAAGACGTATTTATATTTCTTTTTCTTTTTAATTTTAAATTGTTTAAATTTTTAACAAATAGTTCTTTCATAATTTTTTTTTTATGCGTTAAAAATTACCCTCAAACATAATTTCTTCCCCTATCTCACATTTTCGTTAATTTTTTTTCTCGTGTTATGATCTTTTTCTATTTTTTAATAAAATTATTTAAAGTATTTCGAACTTTTGAATCATGTTCGTTCCCATTTAAATTCATTGTTAGTATCATATACTAGCACTATGTTAAAAAAAAAAAACTGACGGAGGCGTAAAACATAACAGGTTCATATATATATATATATATATATATATATATATATATATATATATATATATATATATATATATATATATATATATATATATATATATATATATATATATATATATATATATATATATATATATATATATATATATATTGTAGTATAGATATTAATGTGTGTATGTGCGGGAATGTATTAATGTAATAGAAATTGCGTGTTCTGAATTTTGACCTTTCCGATTGGTAGGTGTAACCGGAAGGAGAAGTTATCGAACTTCGATTGATTCTAATGGAACATCAGATCAAAAATCTGAAATACATGTGCATCATTCCCTTCCACATAAACACACACACACACATATATACACCCTCACACACACATACCCTGTGTGTGTGTGTGTGTGTGTGTGTGTGTGTGTGTGTGTGTGTGTGTGTGTGTGTGTGTGTGTGTTCATTTTGGGCACATAAGCCTGGAGAAGGTTTATAGTTTAAATAACACTTTCGAAAAGAAAGCCGCACACCATTATCAAAATTCAATTCCCAACATACTCAAAATTTGTCATGTGGATGAATGGTGTTATTCAAATATAGTAGCGAAAACAAAGAATTTGCTAGTTTTACCTACAGAGTATACCAAAGTGTCAATTAACTTAGAACCCACTGAAAGAATTAAAACTTTTGGAGAATAAAATCCCATGAGCCCTCCCAAATAACAAAGTATTCGAGTTGGGAAGGGCATGTCCAACCGAATTTTAAAATCGATTGTTCGAGGATAGTAAAGTATCAATAGTTCGATTTGCAGGAATGGAATTGAATATGCTTGGGATATGATGGAAACGAATAATATCAAATTCCACCATTTCAAGATGGTCAGTGTGTATGGAACATAATTTAAGCAAAGAAGAATAATTCAGTTATTCTGAATAAGCAATAGAATATACTGGTGAAGCAATGGGGCGTAGTGAAAAATCTAAAATTACCTTAGGATCCTTGCAGTCCTTAAATTCCTAGAAGCATGTTTTCATGAGAGAATATTTGAGATTCTCACAGGAATATCTGCAGGAGGAAAGAAAGTAGGAAGAAAATATTTATGCACGGTATATATATATATATATATATATATATATAATATATATATATATATATATATATATATATATATATATATATATATATATATATATATATATATATATATATATATATATATATATATATATATATATATATATATATATATATTTTTATATATATATATATATATATATATATATATATATATATATATATATATATATATATATATATATATATATATATATATATATATATATATATATATATATGTGTGTGTGTGTGTGTGTGTGTGTGTGTGTGTGTGTGTGTGTGTATAGAATTATTAAAAGCTTATAAATATTTTTCAGAATATATATTATAAAAATTCTTATTTATTATTTAGCATGTAGAATACAGAGATATAAACGGATTATAATTTCTGTTTCTTTTCATTTCTTTCTTGCATATTTTCCTATTTATTTGTTTTTTTTTGTTGATATTACTTAAGCCGTTTTCGTTTTTGCATTTGTACTAGTAGTAGGGCCCGGATATTGCAGGTGTCCATATTTGGACCACCCAGACCTTGACCTGCCCTTGACCTTTTTTGAGCCCAAATTTTTACCTGACCTTGACCTTTTTGGGCCTCGATCTTTTTGGACCTTGACCTTTTTGGGCATAGACCTTGACCGACCTTGACCTTGACCGACCTTGACCTTTTTGGGCAACCTGAATTTTTTGGGCAACCCTAATTTTTTGGCCAACCCTTTGGTCTTCCATGGGTCAATTTTGGCCCACGCTAATTTTCTGGCCTTGTAGCTTTTTTGGCCTTGACCTTCTGACGTCCCTTCGAAGAAGGGGCATTGCCCTAGGTGGTCACGAAGCATCCGTCATTACTGTGCCCTATTTTTTTGCCGCCCCCCATTAGGGCTTAAGCCTTTTGATGTTTAGGCCTTGATATTTCGGTCTTGGCCTTGATATTTCGGCCTTGATACGTTATCAAGGCTGAAATTGACCATTCTTAAAGGTCATTGGAGGGATTAAGTGGTCATAAATTGAACTCCTCAGGTACCTGTCGCAGCAGCAGCGCGCTTTTACAGCCTGGTGGTGGCACGCGCTAACAGCAGCGGTTATTCCATTCCTTTCGGTCCATTCGACCTTCCCCTCCACCATTCCTTCCATTCTTCCATGCCTGGTCCTTCCATGGATCAATTTCCTTCCATTCCATCCATGGTCCTTCAGATCCTTCCTTCATTCCAGGGGTCAGATTTGGCCAGCCTTTTTTATTTATGTGGCTTTGGTGTTGATCATCTTTGATTGACACTGTATGATGATGGATCAACACGGTGGTTCCCAATCACCGTAGGTGTTAACATCTGAAGTGATGTTCTATGAGTGTTCTAGGTATTAGATGAGTGCCAGGTGAGGGCCAGGTGAGTGTTAAGTGAGTGCCAATGAGTGCCAATGAGTGCCAAGTGGAGTGCAATGAGTGCCAAGTGGAGTGCCACATAGTGCCAGTGAGTGCACATAGTGCCAACTGAGTGCCACTTTTTCAAACCTTTCAAGCCGCTCCTGAGAATAGAATAGCCCTAATATGGGTGTTAACCCCTATAGGTTACCACGGTGTAAGAATCGATTTGGTGTATATTACAAGTTGCTAGGATGCTTCCTACTGTAGGTTAGTCTTACACTTATAGCGCGACAGAATATATATCTAAAAGGTTACATTTGAGACAGTGACCGCAAACGTTTCAGAGTCCGCGTCCGCAGGTGGGCCCCGCCGCGAAACCGCACGCCGCGTGCGCCCGCAGGCGCAATATTACCGCGTAACCGCCACCGCAGATGCGCCCGCAGGCGCAATGTCCCCGCACGAATGCAGACGCAATATTACCGCGCAAACCAAAAATATGATATCAATGTAAACTATTCAAAGAATTTCTTTTCAAATATGCTATGAGTCATTCATTTTTTTACTACAATTGTACGAAATTTTATTAAAACATATGCAACATACCTTAAAGTAGTAAATCAGTAAATCAATAGAGGTGTTACTTAACACCCAAAGGGATTAGTATGCTTTTGTTTTACTGTTTTACTGCTTTAACTCAGTTTTACTGCTGCTTTAACTCATGTTTTGCTGCTTTGTCGCCTGTTTATTGGCATTTGCGTAGCAGCAGGAAGCGGTCAGATCGGTGTAAGATCGTGGAGTTGTTGCTTCGCCAGTTCAATCGGGCAGCTATCGCTCCACTGCCTCATGCTCCATATTAATTATTCTTTCTTTATTTATTATTATTTTATTATTTATTTATTATTATTATTATTATTATTATTATTATTGTTATTGTTATTTATTTATTATTTATTATTGTTATTATTGTTATTATTATTGTGTATTATTATTATTTATTTATTATTTTATTATTATTTAGAAATTGTAATGTAAGAAAAGCACACGCAGTGTCTGATATATATAAACATTTTTATTTTAATAAGGGTGTACGAGAAATTTTATTAAAGACATATGCTGCTGCTTTGCTGGCTTTGGTGTCTCATTGCTGGTGCATTCATGGCAGTACATGGATGGCCAATTTGCGTTTCCGAGAGTCCGGCTGCATCTTGGCAGCTGAATTACAGTGAATAATGGTAAAACCTTTCTATTATTAAATATTTTAAAGGAAATCCAAACTTTTGAGCACCACCCTTTAAAAATTATATGTAAGTTATAATGTTTATCAATAAAAATTTAAAGAATATAAAATTATTCAATTTCATGAAGGCCTTATACGATATTAGATCGTTGGACAATATACATAGCCCATAAAATTATTGTATTAGATGATTTAATGCACAAATTGAATTTGGAAATAACAGAGAAGCGTTAACAGTTTATTCCCACCATCTAAATATCTCTGTGTTTTTCATAACAAGAATATTTTCATCAAAGCAAGCATATACGCGAGGTGTTTCTTTAAACACACAGTATTTACTGTTGGATGGTCAGAGAAAATGAGTCAGATGATTGTAAGGCCAATCAAATGTTTCCCCTTCAAAGGAAAAAGTTCTTAAAAGTATATAAAGGGGTTACATCGATCCCTCACGGTTATTTGATGTGTGGACTTCACCCCAAAAACACGCACAGAGTGTTGCTCCATCATTCTTCCGTATGAGATAGAAACTGTATACATACCTGAATAATAAGGAGTGCTCTAGTTGCAAAGTATTTACCTCTTATAAAAAAATTAAAAGCTGAAACCTTCTGAAAACGTAAACTAATTAGTGGGGAAGAAATTCATCCAATTTGTATGTGAAGTCTGTTTAAATCTTATAGAAGGATCCTTTAAGCAGACCTCAGAAGGTAAAAGCTACATCGTTATAGAAACATCATTAAAAAACTCTCCCTCAATATTAAAAATCTGAAAAATAAAAGAAGTTACTACAGAGAGGAGGAGGGATATTCTACCATTACTCTTCTCAGTTATAACTCCACTAATAACTAAATTGGATTTGTCCCATGATGAAGAAGGTTGCTGTACTTCCCTATAATGAGTTGAGAAAATGAATTATAATAATACAGCATCTGTACAGAATTCAGGTCCAGCCGATTCAACATTTCACAACCTCTATATGGCCAGTTATTGCCGCACACTGCACAAAATCCACCGCCCCTATATACGCAGATATTACCCCACAATGCATTGACTACAACCTCTTTCACATCCCAACAACAGTTGTACCACACAGAATCCCTATGTGAACTGACTCATTATCTTTCAGCAGCCTCCTCCCTGGCTTATATGATCCTAAGTTGAACAGATAATAAATACGAGAAAAGAAGTGTACAGGATAATTCAGACTGACTAACGTGTGAAACTATCTTATACCAAGACGCCATACAAAATTGATAGATCTTAAAGACTTGCATCTACATCCATCACTACGTAACCCACTGCCAGATGATGTAGATATACCAAATGAAGTAAAACTTGAATTGAAAAATGAAGATAAATTTGAAAATATCCTAGAAGAGCTTACCTAATAGAGTGCGTAAATCAGGAATGGCACATATAATATTTTAAAAGAACAATTATCTTTGAATGGAGTGAATGAATCGTAATTGATGATGAAATAGTTAAGGATCAAATGTGTGGATTTGATGGCAGATCTCTCACGTGATTGGAAGAAGGGTCCTGTAAAAGGATGGAATGAGATCAAACAAGAACTTCAGACTAATTTTCCCAGAAGTTTAATCTTAAATACAACGCGATTAGACTTAGATAATATCCCATGACACCTAGACCTGATTCAAGTCCAGCAGGTACTTCTTCTTACGCTTCAAATAAATTTAAACGTGTTACCAGAGGAAGAATAAGAAAAAAAACACCTTATAATAAATCTAGTTGGATTAAATCGTAATTATGCTTATTATCATATATATGTATATATATATATATACTCATATATATATATATATATATATATATATATATATATATATATATATATATATATATATATATATATATATATATATATATATATATTATTGGATTGTAATGTCTGTGTATAAATAAATATGTTATTTTAAACCTTTTTCTTTAGTTTGGTCCTTTATATCACATTTTTTGGGTCAAATATATATATATATATATATATATATATATATATATATATATATATATATATATATATATATATATATATATATATATATATATCTCTCTTGATTTACATGTGGGTCAGTAGCCATCTAGCATGGAGGCAAAGGAGGTAGTTGATAAGTATTACTGATACAGAGGGGACAAATAGTTTGGAGGTTTCACTGCATTAAGGTATCCTAATATTGAGAAAAAAAGAGTTAAAAGCATATTTAGAGTTCGAAGAGGCATTTACTTTACATAAACCTAACTAAGAAAAAATTCCCTACACTGGAAAACCATATCTCCACTGGCTCGATAGTGTGTAATTAGATTTATCGGAAATGATTAAATATAGTTCTTATAATTAAGGATTTAATACATACCTTTTACTATTGACGTGTACTCTAGATACTTGTGGATTTAAATCATAAAAGAAAAAGATCCTTCTAGTTGCCACCGTGCCAAAATTATAGAGGATGAGAGAGAACACTCTAAATCATTTCTGGACAGATTCAGGAATGGAATTCTAAGGGTCGAGAGTTTCAGGAGCTGACTTGGGAGTGGGTATAAGCTATTACCTTTTCCGTAAACCAGCTATGGTTGGAAAGAGTCCAGCATTACTTTATTAAGAGGCGCATGCATGGAATTATTTACTAAAATGAATACCTTTAAATATATTGATATACTGGGCAGTCTAGCTTATTCTTATAACAGGTCTTACCATGGAACTATAAAGACAACACCTTTAATTCAAAAACTAGAGGCCATCGAACACATCTGTATGAAAAGAAAATAAAATAAAAGATAATTAGGAATTAAGGTGAACGATTATGTAAGAGTATCTCAAACAGAAGACAGAAAGGGGAATGAAGCCGGATGGACTACGGAAGTTTTAAAGTCCACAATATCCGCCCACTCCGTCGTGATAGTTTAAAAGTTATATATTATCTGGAGGATTTAAATGGTGAAAAAAATAAAAGGAGGGTTCAATAAACAAGAAATACAAAAGTAAGGTTCAACCCTGCAACTCACGAATATAAAATTGAAAAATATTAGCTACGAGAGGTAAAGGAAAAAATAAGCAGCTACTTGTGAAATGCTTGGTGGGATACCCTGCTAAATTTAATACTTATATAAGAAGCAAGTGAAGTTAGAATCATTAATCAGTTTGCCATTATAATCACATGGAGAGTTAGACCACTTTTATTTAACTCTGCCGTCTTCAGCCTCTTTGGATTTACATCCCTGATAATAAACTCTCGGATTTTACAACTGTATTAATGAATCCTATACAGAACAGAGTATGAGGTTGGATTATGTGAAATGATATTAAATACGGACATATAAAATTTACACAATCTATTCTGGATGGTAGTGTACAGAAGTGTAGAATGTGTTGAGAGCTATATTACAAGTGGAAGATACTCTCCATGATCTGAAAAGGACTACAATTGCTAAAAAGCTGAATACGACTACATTTGGCACAAAAGAATACTTCTTTGAAGGTTACTTTGCGGAGGGCATATTTTAAATCAGTGCCTGCTATTTTCAGTCATTTTAAACGATCTTTGATATGAGTATTATGTGTAAGAATTTGGTATACAAAACTGATATACGTACCTATGAAGATAAGTAATAATATCTTTAAGATCAAAGGTAAGTGTAAACCTTCGAGATCGTGACATGTTTTTTCTCGAACGCCATGGCAACGAAGACATATCCGTAAGCGGTATGGTGAGCTGGATATACTTCATGATATCCCTACTATGTCGAAGAGGGTTATCTGTGTAGAATAACCGCATGACTCACATGAACAAAAAAAGATGAAACAGACCGGAGGTACTGCGTTATACATGTACCCCATCCGAGATGCTCAATCATCCAGGTATGGCTTATGTATATACAAATATTATTGATCATCAATATGTAGGTAATACTAAAGCTCCTTTATTAAGAGTAGTATATTTTCCCAAAGAGAGTAAAGTTATAGCATTCCGTAATGTTCATTCTACCTCTAGATAGATCAAATTTTGACATTTCTGTACGCGTACATATAAGATGTAGAAATCCCTTCCCCTTTACATGCGGAGCATTTTATGCAAAGTTCATATTAGAAAGAAACAGATGCCGAGTAATTACAGCATAATGGATTATATATAAGAGGTGTGAGTCAATAATTTTTTTCATTTCCTTAACATACTCTCACAGTGTAAGGATGGTATAAGAAAGACACTCCTGTAATTTTGGACGAAGGAAGATTCTTTAGAGGATCAAAAATGCAGAGGGGTATGGCCTTGGTGGATTTTTGCCAAGCTATGGAGAGGTGCAAGGCCTCTACTCGGGAGAGGTGGGAATATATAGGTAAAAAAAGCTATAAGAACAGGCTTGCACACTATTCAAGATATTGCTGCGAGATGTATCCTCATTTTAGCATTAAAATGTTCTTTGCCGATGTTTCTGATGAGATGTTGGATGATGTTAAGCGTAAATTAAAAGACGTAAAATGTCAGGCCAAAGTCGAGGGTTATATAAAAAGAATGTCATAAAAGAAAACATAGCTAAGCGGAAAAAACCTCTAAAGAAAAATGTATTGATACAATTTACTTCAAGAATTTTTTTGACTTTTTTGAGGTGTGTATTATATATGTACATAAGCAATGTATGCATGAAAATGTTGTTCATTATACGATCAGACCTCATACAAGATGCATTTCTTCATCCTTCTAGTCCTGATTGTTGTAAGAGTGAATTGGATCTCTTCTCCATGAACCCTACACAGATTAGTGTTAGCGATTCCAACTTTATCAGTATTAATCCTCTTCTGCATTCAATTACCAATACAGATGTTCCTCTAGAGTTCAATATTCCAGGTACTTCTAATCAATACCTAGATCCCTCTAATGTGTTTTATAGTCAAAACGAAATTGACAAAACCTGATGAACAGATCTTCCTTCGGGTGATGACAATATAGTAAAATCATCTTATATACAGGAATCAAATTTCCTGTATGCATGTTTCACCCAGGTTGGAAGTCTATCATAACGGAACTTCACTAGGTGCGCGCAGCTAATTATCCATATAGAAGCTATATAGAACATTTGTTAAAATTTTTCAGACGACGCTAAACAATCTAATTATCTCCAGTCATGTGGTTTTATGAGTATCAAAGATGAAGCTGCACATATAGATAAAGCAGCAAAAGTCATAAATAATGCTTATGAATTTACGGTCGATTAAATGGCGATGATATATCTTCTCTCAAGAAAGAAACTCATTCTACCATCTGTAGATACTAGAATCATTTTATCACGATCCAAATCCTAAAATTTGCTCTTAAAATAAAAGTAAACCTACTGCTACAGCTAAATGTCCAGAACCTGTTTTTTTCCAAACTGTTGACATTATCACTATGTCCTGAATGCGTGAGAATTTATCACCGCAGCGGCATTTGGAAGTGAAAATTCGCTTTTGAATACTACTGCAAAGTATTAATAGAGTTGAAACCAAGATATTTAATTTCCCTCAAGGATTATCGAGTATCAATATCCACAACACTTTTACCTGAAATTTACCACAGAAAGTAATAATAGGGATTGTGGAACATGACGCCTACTCTAGGAATTATAAAAGTCACCCTATAAATTCCACCTTTCGGTCTTAGAGGTATCAGTTTACATGTGAATGGACTTCCTCACGGGACTTGATTATGAAATGTTATACAACGGGGAGACCTATCTCTGTACTCGTCCTTTTGACTTAATAGCCAATACTGTATCATGTAATGATAGTGGGACAGACTTAAATCTGGAAGAATACGCAAAGAATAGTAATTTATGTGCCTATGATCTCACAGCCGACCTTTCAGCTTGTAACGCCTATCATTTAAACATTTTTGAGAAAGGGCACCTTAGGACTAAGTCTCTCTTTTGGATCAAGTCTACAAACACCCATCACTGTGGTGGTCTATCTTGAGCACCCTCAACTCATTGAAATTGACAGAGTACGCAACGTACTTTTGAATTATTAAAGATGAATGAAGAGGAAGTAAAATCGGTTTAAAATGAACATCGCTTTTTAGGTGTGTTCGCTATTAACGAAATAAACTCTGTAAAGTTGGAGAAGGACACCTGCTTCATATTCAATACATTGCCCCGTCACATCACCTCAACAGGACATTGGATTTCTGTTTATAGGTCGAAAAACGATACTGTTCCATAATTGATTCTTTGAACTTAAAATTTATATTGAATGATCATTATATCACCTTATTTTTAAAATAATAATGTAAGTTGTGTAAAAACTATGTCTTACCCTATTCAACCCTTATATTCTAATTTATGTAGGGGTCTATTGTATTATTTTATTTCATTATGTGCTTTTTAAATAATGTATGTTTTAATAAACTTGTAAATATATTTGATGCTAAAAAATTTGTATGTCAATGATTTTATAGTTTCTAATTATGTAATAAATGCTTTAAAATGAAAACTCGAGCAATTTTACTACCCTAAAACTCGTGTATATATAAAAGGTTTTAATAAAATTTCATACAATTTATTAAAATAAAATGTTATATAATAGAATGCGTGTGTTTTTTCTTACATTACAATTTTTAAATAATAAAATAATAATAATAACAATAATAATAATAATAATAATAAAACAATAATAAATAAAAGTATTAAAACAAATAAATAAAAATGTCCATCTCATCTCTAAAGTTAAACAATTAAACTCCTCATCCATCTCCATATATTATCATCTCAGGTCCTTTCGTCGGCTCTCGGTCCATAATCACTCTCTCAGTTAAGCTCATGTTTCTCTCGGGTCATAATCCGCTCATCCGCTCTCAGGATTAAACAATCGCTTTCCTCAGGATTCAGCAAATCCCATTTCTCAAGTTAAACAAAATGAAACAGGGGTCAAACAATCAAAAGCAATCAAACAAAGCCTACTAATCCCTTAGGTGTTAGGTAACATATCTATTGGTTACTGATTTACTGCTTTATATGTAATGTTATTAATAAATATGAGTTAAAGCAGTAAAAAACATATAGGTTAAAGCAGTAAAACATAGTTAAAGCAGTAAAACTTGGTAAAACAAAGAAAACATACTACTAATCCCACCCTTGGGTGTTAGGTAGCCTCTATTGGATTACTGATTTACTGTTTTTTAGGGCATGTATATGTATGTTTAATAAAATTTCATTACAATTGTAGTAAAATGAATATGACTCATAGTATATTTGAAAGAAATTCTTTAGATATAGTTTACGACTGATATCATTTTTTTTGTTTTGCATGGGAATATTGCGGCTGCAGCCCACTTGCAGCAACAGTTGCAAATGCGCCGCGGGCGCTTTTGCGGCAGCTTATTTACGCGGTAATATTGCGCCTGCGGGCGCACGCGGCGGTTTTGCGGCGGGGCTCACCTGCGGACGCGGACTCTGAAACGTTTGCGGTCACTGTCTCAAATGTGTAACTCTTTAGATATATATTCTGTCGTGCTATAAGTGTTAGAAAAAGACTAACTCATAGTAGGAAGCATCCTAGCAACTTGTAATATACACCAATCGATTCCTCATACCTTATAACCTAGGGGTAGACACCCATATTAGGGCTATTCTAGGCTCAGGGGAGGCTAGAAAAGGCTTGAAAAAAGTGGCCTCAGTTGGCACTGCTCATGGCCTCCACTTAGCTGCTCTTGGCTCCGCCCGGCACTCATTGGCACTCCTTGGCACTCGGCACTCGGTGGCACTCACTTGGCACTCACCTGGCACTCACCTGGAACTGATACTCATAGAACACTAATAGAACATCACTAGATACACCTTACGGTGATTGGGAACCATCAAAGTTGAGCCATCAATATAGGTGTCATCAAAGATGACGTCATCAAAAAAGCTACAAGGCCAAAAAAGCTACAAGCCAAAATTGTCCCCTGGAATACAAAAGGGTTGACCTAACAAATAAAAATAAAGTCTAGGGATGGCCAAAAATTAGGGTTGGCCAAAATTGACCCATGGAAGACCAAAGGGTTGGTAGTGTGTTTGTACGTGTGTATAAGTGTAAATGTAAGTGTAAGTATCTATGGGTGAGTGTAAGTGTCATAGTGAATGTGTGTATAAGTGTAAGTGTGTGTGTGTGTGTGTGTGTGTGTGTGTGTGTGTGTGTGTGTGTGTGTGTGTGCGACCGCGGATGGAAATAAGTTGGTCCAAACAGGTCAGATACCTACACGTTTGACCTCATATTTAGAACAGTTGCATGCACCAAGGCAAAGGTGACAGGTGCATGAGGGGAGTTCAATTCTATGACCACTTAATCCCTCCAATGACCTTTAAGAATGATCAATTTCAGCCCTTGATAGCAATGTCAGAGGCCAGAGCATCAAGGCCAAGACCGAAATATCAAGGCCTAAAAAAAAGGGGTTAAGCCCTAAAGGGGGGGCAAAAATAGGGGCAATACGTACGACGGATGCTTCGCATCCGTCTAGCACTACCCTTCTTCGAAGGGAGCGTCAAGAAAGATCAAAGGCAAAAAAAAGCTGCAAGGCCAAAATTGGCGTGGGCCAAAATTAACCCATGGAGACCAAAGGGTTGGCCAAAAAAAAATTAGGGTTGCCCAAAAAATTCAGGTTGCCCAAAGGTCAAAGGTCGGTCCAAGGTCCTAGGTCCAGAAGGTCAAGGTCCAAAAGGTCGAGGCCCAAAAGGTCAAGGTCAGGTAAAATTTGGATATATATATATATAGAGGGCAGGTCAAGGTCAGGGTGGTCCAAATATGGACACCTATCGGGCCCTACTACTTGTACTAACGCTGGATAGAAATGCTAATCTAGTTTTAGCACTGAATTTCGGGCATAATCGATCGATTGTTTACAAAAATTTTGATCAGCTGTTCTAGTAGAGCACGTGGTTTTGGAATAAAAAAAAAATTAAAAAAAATAACAAATGGTTTTTATTACAAATAATTGATCAACTATTGTGATGGAGTTTATCGATTTGGAAGAAATTAGATTTAAAGCTAATTTCATGAATGAAACATTCATCAAATCAACGAACTACTACGCCGTAATCTTATTTGTTTACATTTTTTCGTTGGCATTTTCCTAAAATTGGCTAAGCACGGGAAAGAGCAACCTAACAGAATTTAGGAAATTACTAACGTTTCGTTAGCATTTTACTAAATTTGTGCTAAAATTGAAACGAACGACTTTTTAGCATTTTCCTAAATTTCGTTAGCAAAAGTGCAAAATCGAAAACGCCTTTATTCTTCCCCTGAAAAAACGTAAAGCTAAAACTCGAGAACCCTTCGGGAAAGGTCCCTTGGTACACGGACCTACGGCAGAGCACCTCTGGCTCACTAGGCCTATCTCCGAAACCTGGTTTTGATTTTGCTACCCACCAAGCTTCGATCCTGGGTTATAGGGAATGCCAGGGTAGTTTGTCAACACTGAAACACGAGTCACGCAGATATTATTCCTAATTAATTAAATTTTATTATGTAAAATTTGGCTTTTTTTTTAATGAAGATTTTAAAACGGTGTTGATATTCGTATGACGTAAGCCAGTATTAAGATGACCCTAATTCACAGTTATTGAGACGTTATTTGAAGAATTTATTTTAGATATATCAATTTAAATTAAGTTTAATTTTAATAAATAAGAATAGGCAAGCATATAGTAGTAACTTTTTGTCTTATTTAGCCTAATTATATAATATAAGTTTTGGTCAATATGTTAAAATAATTACTCTGTAATTAAGTGCTTGTCAACACAGCTGAAAGTTGTGATTTTTAATTATATTTATTTTAAACCACACTTTAATATATATTCTCCAAATAGTTGATTTTAATATGCAGCTTGGAAGACCAGAAGTTTAACGTAACAAAATTTATGATGTTGCTGACTTTCTAAATTTCTCTACAATTTGTAATATAATATATACAGAGAATTCAGTCAGCTACTAACTTTGGTATAGTTCAAGTAGAGAACTGAATTTTATTATCCAGAAAATAAAATATATTCTTATTTAAAGGAAATCGATCAAATTATGCAGATCAATTCAGATTATGTTTTATTTTATTAATTTAATTTCAATTGGCAAAGAGTTTGACTATTATTAACTATACGGTCTACATGCCTCATTTTTCACGGAGCATGAAGATGTGCATTGTAACTATATGACCTATTGATAAGTCATATAGCTTTCAAAACGGGAAGGGTGTTTTTGCGGGCTCTCCGATAGTGTTATTATGTTTCTTTATTCTCTTTTAAGTCTGTGCTATTGTGATGTAAACATTTTTAATAAATACTCTAGTGTTTATTTAATCTAATAATTTTTTTAATTTCAAGTTGCCTTATAATTTATTTGTAGCTTACCTCGAACGGTAGATTACCTGTTTCTAAGATAAGTAATAGTTTCAAAATCTCAATTTTTATCGATTTTCTGTAATTTTGCTTAATACCGGGTTTTAATCTTGGCGTTAGATTAGTTTTTTCCACTTTTACCTTTTTCTTAAGTTTATGACAGTGAGTTAGTTATCATTAAAATTATAGTTAGTTTTAGTTTAATTATAGTGAAGTTCAATTGAATTTGATCTAGAGTATTATGTTAATTTTTAGTTCTGATTTGTTTGCTGTTTGATATTTACGTTATAAAGTTTATTTAATACTTAACAAATTTCAAATTTTGAAAATTTTGGATTTGAACGACTTGCAAATATTGAAAAATTTATTTTTGATTATTCATTATTTATTTTAATTTGTATGTAAGAATGATGGACTATCAGAGGGGGAGAGTTGGGCATAGACGAGGGTTTACTATTAACGATGCTAATGTTCGCGACATGAATATTAAATTCGAATCTGCTGAACACCACCTCTTTATTACTCATCCTAACATTTTACTTCTGTTTGAGACCCAGTTATCCAAGGATTCTTTCTCTAATAACCTAAATATCTCCAACTATAATTTATTTTACAATTTCCGTCTGAATGGTGGGGTCTATTCCTATATAAACATCAACACTCCTGTTACACCTCACATAAACCTTGAATCTCCTAATTTCGATGTTCTATGGCTTAAAATCTGTCTTCCTATTACTAACATTATATTGTGCTTCTGCTACTGCTTCCCTAGTCTTTTATGAATATCTTACCACCTCTCATGAGACTGTTACATCTTCTCACCCAAATACTAAGGTCCTCTATTTTAGGGATTTTAATGTACAACACACTGAGTGGTTGGGCTCCTCTCATACTGATACACGTGGAAAGGAAGTTAAACTATTCAGTATTCTTAACGATCTTGGACAGTTGATTACGGAACCTACACATATCTCAGATCGTCCCAACCAATTTTTAAACACGCTCGACTTATGTTTTACCACTACTCCTTCTCGTTATAAATACACAATTTTCCCACCTATCGGTAACTCTGACCATAATCTTGTAGCTCTTAATTATAATACTTTCTCTCCAGCAGCTCCATCATGCTCCAAAAGTACTTTCTGGCCCTTTAATTGGGCTAATTGGGGCTATGCGTCGCTTCGTTGCTAACTACCGTTGGAATGAATCCTGTTTTGGCTCGGAGGACGCCACGATGCCTGCTGAAAAGGTAAGGGCCGTGATCACCGAATGGGTGAGCAGGTTCATTCCATCTTCAACAAAATCTTTTTTTTTCCAAAGAAGAGAGACATCGTGAATTGGGCATAGGAAAACTCTCGTTATCATATCACTCTTATTATTTTCATTCTGCTTGTAATCGTTATAGAGATATTATTCGACAGGCTAAGTACACTTCCAATTAAAGGAAGTTCGCTAACCTTTTTGGTTCTCCTACTGATAAAATTTTTGATCTCTTGCCAAAAACATCTCTAATAACTTCTGTAAATCTGCCTTTCCTCCTCTTACTCGCACTGATGGATCTGTAGCAAACTCTCTTTTGAAAAGTCTAATCTCTTTGACCTCCTTTTTTCATTTAATTCCACCTTGAACGAGACCAGCATCCCTCCTCCTACTCCTTCTCCTCTCAGGTGTGCCATATATATATATATATATATATATATATATATATATACTATTAATATATATATATATATATATATTATATATATATATAACTATATATATAATTATATATATCTGCCGTGTAATTACGCAATAATATGTGATATGGGTCCTGTAGATCTACAGATGAACGTTAAAAAGGCTAGGGCCAGGATGGAATTCCTCCCCGAGATTTGATAGAGCCGTTGCTTCTTGAGCTGGGGCTTGTACTCGTTCATCTCTACTCTCTTTTAAAATTATGGACTAATTATTTCCCTCAGTATTATGAAACGCGCATATATCCAACTATCGTCCTATAACTCTCACTTGTATTTTGTCTAAAATCTTTTGAAACTCTCCTTTCTCATTTCCTGGATCGCTCTTGGAATCTTCTCCTTCTTTAGATCACCGGGGTGTATGTCTTCGAACGTTCATGGTCAACTGGTGTCATACATATCCTATCTCATCTGATTTTGATCTTCTGCCCTTACAGGATTATGGAGGGTTTTGTGTGGTTGCTATTTGACAGTGTCGGCCTCGTGTTACATTATGCCTATGTATGCAAGTTATTATATATATATATATATATATATAATTATATTATATATAATATATATAATGATATATATATATATAATATATAAGTAATATATATTATATATATATATTATATATTATAATATATATATATAATATATACTATATATATATATATTATTATATATAATATATCAAACTACCTTATTTATTCTGCTGATATTCTTATTTAAAAATAAGATTGCTCTTCGACTTTTAGATATTTATGTGATTATTTATCTATGTACATAAATTTACATCTTTTTTTTTTTAATATCGATTTGCATGCTCATTCTCGAACACATTCTGCAATCTAATAAAGACTTGTGATAACTCTCTTAGATGGAAATATTAAAAATCAATATATTTTCTAAAACAATATCTGATAGGATTTATCCTCAAACGGGACTAATTTACCTAATTTTTTTATATTTAGTGTAAATGTGTGCATAAATTACAAGACTTTTTTTTAATATCGATTGCATGGATTCGAATAAGTGGGATAAAAGCAAAGCTAAAAAATAAAATTGTATTGCATAGAGGTGTTTTTAGAACAAAATAGAAAAAAACGTCATGCCTGCTTATCAGGATTTGGTCTCTCTCTCTCTCCCTCTTCTCTCTCTCTTCTCTCTCTTCTCTCTCTCCTTCTCTATATAATCTATAATACATAAGACCAACTTCATAAGCTAATATAAAATATATATATATATTATATAATATATTATATAAATAATATTATATTCTATATAATTATATATATCACATATTTTAAATTCATTTTTGCATATATTTCACTATGTTATTCTCGCACAAAAAAAAAAAAACACAACCCTCCCCGCCCCCCTTAAAATGGGAATAAACTGACCTTTATTTGTCTTTGACCTCTCTATTATATCAGTAAAGAAGGGACCATTACACTCTGTACAAATTCTAAGCACCCTAAAAAATTTGAACTTCGTAAATTTTATATGAGAAAAACTCCCAAGTTGCCCATGATAATAAGAGCCATAATGGCAGATCATTATAAAAAGTTACATATAGGGAATTGAATCTTTATTTTCGTATGTTGCTATATTTTGTCTTATTTTTAAGAAATTAAAAATTGGGGTAACTTAGCCGCAAAATTAGAGCCCAAATTTTATTTATTGAATAATTAAAATAGATACATTCAGAACTCTGTGGAACTTGGAGAAAGGATTCCTTCGTTATTTTCTTAATTGCATTACTAATTTTTTATGTACTAAATTGTTAAAAAAAAAACTCAGATCACTAATATTTGTACAAAATTTATATTTCTTATCAACATCCTATGCCTGGCATTTTTAATTTGGAGGGGCTGCAGCCCAATAGCCCATAAAGACGAGCCGCCACTGCATTTGACATATCGAAATAATTTGATCGGGCCAACGTCACTCTTCCTCCTATGCATGAGTCACTACTTTCCCAAAGCTCTTCTCATTTGGGCTTTCTCCTTCTCTTTGCTTACCCATGTCTAATTTCTTTCAGATCGCACTATATCGGCATTTGTTAATGGAGCGACCTTTTCCTGATTTTCTGTCAATTGTGGTGTTCTTCAAGGTTATGTTTTTTCTTCAACAATATTTTTACTTTTCATCAACGATCTTATCAGATGCACTTAGAACTATGTTCACTTTTATGCCGACGATTCAACTCTCCCTTATTCAGCTCATTTCAAATCTGCTCCCTCTTTTGCTTTTAGACTTGCTTTTCGATTTCAGTTTCCAATTCAATTCTTGTCGATCTGGATGAGATTTTCAGGTGGGTAGTCTCAACCTTGTGAAATTTAACTTCATAGAAAATAAATTTCGTCACACCTCCCTCTCAAAAATTCAAAAATACCTCCTAATATAAGAAAGCATATATATAAGACACATAAGAATAATATAAATTTATTATCGTTTTCGTGATTCAACTCTCTATAAAAAAAATTTTCAAAAATACCTCCTTAAACTTTTATATCCTATCTCTCAACCGGGTTATTATATAAATGGTCCCTAATACCTATGTAATTAACATTAAAATATGTTCCTAGTGATACCTAATTAAATAACCAAATACACCATAATTATTATGTAAATAAAACCTATTCAGAAACTAATAATATATTACTTAATGATATACCTATATAATATTATAATTATAATATATATTTAATTAATTATAGATAAGAGGAAAACAATACCAGCCTTTACTTAGAGATCATATATGTAAAGATATGGCTCCTTTAGTAGAATCAAGAATGAAACATATTCCTACTGCACCTGGCTCCGACTGGAGAGATCTTCCTAATATAAGCATATTGTTATCAGATGGAAAATATTCGAAAGTATTGTAAGTATTATTATTACTAATTGTAATTGTTTCGTTTCATTTTGAAGCGCTTGCATTGTGTGATCCATTGGTGAGGCGGGTATTATATTATTTACAATAGCTCAGATAGATATAATTCAGAGGCGGAATAAATTTGTAGGTAGAATGTACTGTAAAAAATTTACATCAAAAATTTTTCTCACAAATCTACCATCCATAGTGTAAAAATTGTGGTTGTAAAGTTGCAGTTGTAGTCATCGGATTGTCTCATTTTAAGGTGGTATCGGAGTTAGACAGTTTGAGGACCAACTCCACATTCCTAGTAACAATATTATCGTGCACAGAAATAACAAATACCATTTATTCATCTGTACAGACAGATCTTTCAAGTGCCACTTCTAGCTGTCGAAACATTAAGATGCTCTTAAAATAATATTTAAAACTCACAGAAAAGGGAAGATGTTTGTAGTCATTTCTAGAAGCACCCTTATCAGTATATGAATTGTTCGCTACTTTAATTGGCATTGTTTTCAGAAGGAAAAAAATTGTGGCGCTTCAACGAACTTAAATTCTGCATATAGAAGCATTAGAAATATATTAGAATGTTATATCATGTCTTTTAAAATAGTCGTCATGAAATCGGATGCTTTCACATTTAGATTTCTGGTATTACACTTCGCCAAGCTTGTTTTAAATAGTGTACTGCCCTAATAAATGTTTCACTGTAGCCTGTTGCTCAACAGTGATTCGACGAAATTAAATTATAAATTACTAAAATAAATTATTTTTTTTTTAAAGCGTACAATCTATGAGAAACAAATGTAGTATAAATATTTCGTAAGTAATGAAAGTAGGTAATAAAAGCAAAGATTTGTCAAACAAGCACACACCCAAAAAATACACATGGAGAGAGTTTGTAGTAAATAGAAATATTAATTTCTGAAAATATAATTTTTTCCAAAATTGTAGGTTTTATGGTTAAAGAAAAGACGCGTACAAATAAATAGTAATTATTCTTGCTGAAAGATGAACTCAAATATTACTCAAAGAGACGGGCGATTGGAAAGGGAACTAAACCTACGACGACTCACTGAAATGCAACGAATATTTTTTTTCCCCTTTACAAAACCAAAAACATCTAGAACATATAACAGTCACTCAAAAATACAAGGCGTTGGTTTATCATTGGATTTGCCAGACCAAAGAAGATCAATTTACAAATATAAACCACAGATCAACAGTGCTGTATGCATCTTTTTTATGTGGGAGAGAGAAAGCTTTTGGAGTGCTTTCAGTGAATTAGTAATACCATATATTTAATACTGAAATTTGAACCGTGTGCATGTATGAATAATGCTTCAGTGACATTGATGTTAATAAGTATTGAGGACTATCTGATATTTGACCATGTATCTAATCTTGTGAATACAAATGTGACTTATAGTATTGAACCTTAATCCTCCCATCAGCCAATGCCACATCAGATCTATAACAACGACATTCATTATTAAATATAATTGAGAAATGATTTCTGGTGGTATGATGACAAAAACCTAGTGGGAAAATATATTGGGAAGGTACTCTAAAAAGTTTGTGAAGAGAATGAGATCTGATCTTAACTGCAGTTAAATTGATTTATAATTAAAGGTTTTACTTACGTGATATGAAACTGGGAATACCAAGATTGCGTTACAGTAAAAAAAATGACAAAAGGAAGCAAGAGGTATATATAGTGAAGGTAATCATTATGTGTGTTAAAGTAAAGAATTTAAGTCTGTCACATTATAGTTGGTCGTAAATGGAAGAAAGTAAATGCGTGTTTATACATTTAGTCATGTCTTAGGAGTTCATAGATTAGACATACTTCATATGATTGAAAAAAAGTGCTTTAGGAGCATAAAATGATTTGCTTTAGCGATTGATTACTGTCAGAGGAGAGAAAACAAAGTGTTTTGAGAACCGTTCCAAACAGTAAAGGTGGTGGAACAACTGTCGGAAGCTCCCATGCATTTCATATCCCCCAAGTTAAACAAATTATTAAAGTTTGTTTTCCTTTTAAAACTAAGTACTTTTCGAAATGAATATAGTATGTTTTCCTGTTAAAGCTAAGCACTGTTCGATGTTAATATATATTACATTTTTAAATTTTTTTTTATATAGAGTTTATACACATCATGATAAGAAAAATGGCCGTTCTTCTACTGGAAGGCTTCGAGGTGTATGTTCTTGTGCTTCAGGAGATCTATGCGATCCAATGGATAGGCAGTTCAACACATTAATTCCTTGGTGCTTACCTCATACGGGAAATAGACATAATCACTGGTCAGGTCTTTATGGACGTTTGGAATGGGATGGCTTTTTTTCAACTACCGTTACTAATCCTGAACCAATGGGAAAACAGGTTGGCCGATTTAGTCAGTTTTTTTTTAAATTAATAGATCATTCATTTTTTGAGAATTATTAAAATCCGAACATTAAGGAAGGTAATTTAAAAGCATTTAAAAAATAAAATTTTATTATAAATAAAAAATAAATATTTGAATATAATAAAAATCTAATTACAATAAATAAAAATCAATCTCTTGTAGTTGTATAGGAATTATATTTGTAAAGTCTATATTTAAGACAATTTTTGCAGGGTCGTGTATTACATCCAGAGCAACATCGTGTTGTAAGTGTAAGAGAATGTGCAAGATCTCAAGGCTTCTCGGATACGTATAGATTTCATGGGTCTCTCTTAGAGAAACATAGACAGGTAATTGTGCACATACATTATTTCCGTACCATAGTTCAAGAACCACCAATGCTACTTTTTAACCAAATTGAGCTAGTAAATATTTTTTAAATCGCACGTAACTCGAAGCTTGCACTAAGATACCAGTTTATTTCACTTCCATCTAATTGAACAATATCTTAGAAAATTTCGTAATTTAATTACAAGGTAAATATCTAAATGTTTCTACTTATTTTTCAGATTGGAAATGCTGTTCCTCCACCAATGGCTAAGTCAATTGGATATGAAATAATGAAAGCGATTATATCAAAGGAAACGAAAAAAGAAATTGGGCTTCAAGTCCACGATTAAATGTTTTTAACTTTAGTTTTATACTTTTAAAATGTTAAATATAAATAAATTTTATAATAGTTTTTTTAAAGCTCTTTTTATTATCTTATATCACAGAATCCTTTTCGGTAAAACAATAAAACTAAAATGTCGTCTTTGGCTAACTAATACAAAATGACTGAAGTATTGTATATAAAAAACTAAACTGAAGCATTTGTCATTCTATATTTCCGGCTAATAAACTACTTTCAGAACGGGCCTTATCGTTAATTACATTTTCCCTATTACTATTAATAATCGTGTGCGTCTTTTTGTCAAACTTGTCCCCAAAATAGTTTAGAAATCTATTTGATATTTCTCTTCCATTACCAGCATTTAAATCATCACCTAAATTTTCACTGTCCATCAAAGTTACTTCATCTTTCTGAAAATGAAAAGACCTTTGGGAATTAAGGGTACTTTCATCAATAGTAAAGTCATTATTGCTAGATCTTGGAGACACGTCGTTCTTTACATCTATTAAAAAGGAAATGGCATTAAGTTTAGAAGCACTTAAGGTTGCCTGTACATTTTTCACAAAATCTGGATGGGGCGTTGCTTGTTCAAGTTCTGGCAATTGTTCTCTTGTAGCCCACAAGTATACGTCTAACGTATTTTCCATACAACGAGCTATGAAACGGATAAACGGTCGCGTGTCACCATCATTAGCCAATTGTAGGGTGTCATAGTAATGCAGACGATCTTGTTTTCTGATGATTACAGGAGGATATCCAGCCTATAAAAATACATATATATATATATGTCATCATCCACCTTCTTTCCCAAAGACTGGGGGTAAGGCGCGTGACATGCACCGGAAACAGAGAAGTAGTAGAAGAATGACACAAGTCGAAAAGAAAGCCCAGCCTTACCGTCCTCTTTATACCTATTAGTGAGAACTCAACGCAGTCAGAAACTCCATTATATATTCGTCATATCGGTACCGGATCAATACACAATGGGACTGCTCGATAGGACCCTCACTATGGCGTCTCGTCAATGTGGGGTTCATATCTTGGCCCAGGTTGGCCACAACCATACCCCCTCACAAAACCCCGCCAATCACTCCTGTTATGCACAATTCTTCTCGCCTTTGTCAAACTCATTTCTCTCCAGGCATCCCTTTACTGACTCAATCCACTTTTTCTTCGGTCTCCCAGCCAGTCACATGACCAAATCATCTCAAAGTACTTTCATTTATTCTAATTTATCCCTTTGTTCACACCACATACGTTTATTCCTCATTTTATCAATTCTTCTCACACATAACACGCCCCTAAAATTGTCCTATTCTGAACAAATTGTACTTTAGATCTAACCATCTTATTCCAGATCCAAAATAGTCCTACTACCCATAAAAACAGAAGGTAACAACAATAACCTCAATGTAAGACCCTAAGCGACTCAAGACTCCAATTACATCCACCAACAATTTAATTGCACCAGCTACCTTCCTGCCATTCACAACTTTCCTACTACACTCTGCATCATCCGTTCCCTTCCCTTTTCATCCAACATATATCCTAAATATTTAAACTCTGGCACTTGTTCAAGCTGCTCACCATCTAAAATAACTTCACACCTAGGACTGTCCTCACTCACAACCATAATCTTACTCTTATCTCACAACCATAATCTTACTCTTATCTACCAGATAAGAGTAAGGTTATGATTGTGAGTGAGGACAGTCCTCAGTGTGAAGTTATGTTAGATGGTGAGCAGCTGGAGCAATGTCTGAGAGTTTATAATTTAGGGTATGTGGTTGGTGCAGAAGGGAACGGATGTGCAGAGTGTAGTAGGAAGTTGTGAATGGCAGGAAGGTTGCTGGTGCAATTAAATCGTTGGTGAATGTCAAGGGACTAAGTCTTGAGTGCGCTAGAGTCTTACATGAGGGTATGTTGTTACCTGTGTTATTGTATGGTAGTGAGACTATGGTCTGGATAGGAGGTATATAATCTAAAGTTCAATTTGTGTTCAGATGGACAATCTAGGCGGCAATGCTAGTGGTGAAGAAAGAAATTATAATTAGGAATGACTTATTAGAGAGATGTGTGGTGTGAAGAAAGGGGTAATTGAGAGATAAATGAAAGTATGTTGAGATGGTTTGGGTCCATGTGGAAAGGATGAATGAAAGTCGGGTTGGTTAAGCGGAGTATAGTGGAGAGTGGTTGGGAACCGACCGGGCTGGGAACCGAAGAGAAAAGTTGGATTGAGTCGGTGAACGATGTTCTGAAGGAAAGAAATGTGAGTTTTGGCAGGGCGAGAATAAAGGTGCATGATAGGAAGAGAATGGCGGGGTTTTGTATGGGGCATGGTTGTGGCCCACTGGGCCAGGGATGAACCCTTACCATTGACGATTTACCATAGTGAGGGTCCGTCGCGGTCCCATGATGCTCTAGGGTGGACTTTCCTGTCTGTGACGAGCTCTCACTAATTAACGGTACAGAGGGGGCGGTAAGGCTGGCTTTCTTTTCGCGTTTGTCATGTTCTCCCTACTGCTTTTCTTTTCCCGAATGCTTGTAGCGCACCTTACCCCCAATCTTGGGGCAAAGAGGAAGGTGAAGAAATATATTATATATATATATATATATATATATATATAGTATATATATATATTATATATATATATATATATTATATATATATATATATATATGAATATATACTATTATATAATATATATACTATAATATAATATATATATATATATATATAATATATATATATTATTATTATATATATTAATATATATATAATATAGAAATATATAAATATATATATATATATATATATATATATATATATATATATATATATAAAGTTGTGAATAGGGGCTTCATTAACAAACTACTACTACTCTTACTAAATTTTTCTTTTAGTCACTCTCATTCATACTAACAATTCATCACAATATTTGAACATTTCAATTTCTTAGAAATTATAGTTTTATTTTCAGTAACAAGAATTGTTAACCTTTTATCGAGTTTTCAAAAATATAGTTTCATCAGTCAACAACTGGTTTATTGTATTACAAATGGTATAACTACCGATAATAAAAGCAAACCAGAAACTAAATGGCCTACCTGCATAAGCAAAAAATTCATCAAGAGTCGAGCTGTCCTTCCATTACCATCAACAAAAGGATGAATAAACACAAATTTGTAATGAGCTAACGCGGCATATTTTATAGGATGTAATTTTTCAGCTTCGTCTGAATTAAGCCAAGAAAGAAATCCTTCCATGAGAAGTTCAATTTTAGATGGAGGCGGAGGAACATGATCACTAACGAAAACCTAGTAAAATTACAGTTACTCAAAAAAATGAGGAAACTAATATTTGTATAGAAAATTTCAAAGATATGTGATAAGAAATTTACACTGTACATTTCCTCATTTCTCATTATAGTTCAAATTTAAAAAATTCAACTAAAATACATTTCAAAATAAATTAAGTAAAATGGATATTTGTCGTACATTTTATACAAAAAAAAAATGTACCACAAAACTTACCTGCGTAGTTCTCATGGTGCCTGCTCCTATAGGATCGACATGACCTAACACTCTTTTATGAATTTCTAATATATCTCTCAGAGTTATTTTCCCAATTCGATGAACAAGAGTTGTGTTTATGTATTTCAAAGCAAGATCTATGCCAAGGATTTCATTATGTTCCATTATGCTTTTACCTGGAATAAAAATGGCAACAAAATACATATAAGCTTATGGCTAAAACGATGTTGAAGAAATAATAATAATAATAATATGTATCCCTGTGTATTAAGGAGAAAGAATTTCCACAACGTACGTTCTGCGTATCGTAAGAGGTTACTAAAAGAACAATAGTAGCTGGGTTGTGTCCTAAGAATGCTCACGTATGCTCGGATTTCTGGTGCATTTTAAGCACCCCACCCCTAATTCTGAGGAACCAGGGAGCAGATGATGATATAGAAATTAATAGTCTAGCACTCGGTTAAATCAAAACAATCCGCAACGTATTTCTAATGTTGTGTGTTAAATAATTTTGGTCTCTATTCTTTTAAAATTTGAAAAGAAAAATTTTAGCCTCCATTTGAACTTTGAATTAATAAAATTATTCTTAACAATTATTAAGGCAACTTTGCCCTGTACAAAGCATATCATTTTTACCTTTTTATAAAAAAATCTTTCTTCAAAATATACCTTTGAATCTACTTAATTTGTTTATCTTTACCAATCAATTCGGCTTCTTACCATCTTATTTTTATTTTCTTGTAATTACTCCACTTCGTATATCCATTTATCAAAGTTTAACTTTCTTTCCCCACTTTTCATTTGACTCTTTGAATTCAATTTTTTTTATATTAATTTGTACTAAAACCGTTTTCGATTATCCCTAAAGAAATTTTCCCAATTCCAAATCTGCTTCTTTTATTCGTATTATGTAATACCTGCATAGTCTTTTTGAAAAATATTTGTATACAAAAAACTGATGAAAATTAACACAAGTTGGAAATAACTAATTATAAATAAAGTGTTGCTATAGAATAAGAAAATATATTGTAAAGGAAAAAAAAAACACCACTTAATGTTAGACACTTGTTAAAACTGTAGTCTTAGAATATAGGGGACATACGTTTATCAGATTTAGGGGTGTAATTGTTGACAACCTATTCTAAAAGAACTGAGTGTAAATTTTCAATAGATTAGCATACACATGATGAAGTAAAATCTTTATCTAAAGTAGAAGAAGAAGGTATAGGATACAGGGAAATGGCGAAAAAGATTTCTTTAATCGGAAACCATAGTCCAGGACCGGAGACGGGGACAAATTCAGTCGATTCCAGTAATAATCTGTCTTAACAGAATATGTTTTACCAACTTTTTTTTTTATTGTCAATTCTTGATACCATTCAGCTGACTTAGCGGTTCTTTCACTTAAAACAACATGTGTACTATACTTCCCTTGGTCTTCCACTCTCTAAAACTTTTGACTTATTACGCAAAGCACCTGTAATGTCTTCTGAACTCGACCATTCCCCTCTTGCTCTTTCTGATGAAATAATTCTGCTATAACTCAAGATGGAAATGCTAATCTCTTTAGCCTCCTCTTTCCATCTAAGTTACCCGCAACAGTAAACTGGCACTTGCCTCTTCCCCACCTCTTGAATTTCCATGTCTTTAATTCCGAGATTACATATAATTGAATGAATGAGATTTTTGAATATATATATATATATATATAATATATATATTATATATATATATATATATATAATAATAATATATATATATAATATACTCATATAATATAAATGATAATATATATATATATATATATATATATAATATATATATTATATATATATATATATAATATATATAATATACTATATATATATATATATATAATATATATATATATATATATATTACTATATATATAATTAAACCAGGTATCGCTTTTACTATGGCTTTTGAACGGGACAGTTCCATAAGTATTTCTTGCTCTAAATCTCCTTCGGGTTTTCCTTCCATTTGCTTACGTCAATGTCCGAGCTTCTTTAAAATCGTTCCACACAACGATTATTTTTCATTCTGTCAGAAAGTGTTCCAAGGATTCTGTTTATCTCCTATTTTTAACTAACTTTTTCTACGATGACTCGACACTACAATCTTATCAACTTATTTTCAATCTGCCTTCCTTTTTTTTGCATCTCGAGATCACTTTACTTTCCGATTCCTAATTTCTTGTTGATCTACAGACATTGGTTTTCCAGTTAGGTTGCCTCAATTTAATCTTTTAAAATCAAATTCCTATAATCATATACCTCAACTTTTATCTTTGAATGTTCTATGGTTCAACTTGGACAGGTTAACCTTGATCCACACATAAAGTTGTTTTGGAAACTTTTCCACAAAAAAGTCGGCTCCAAGAAAACTGAAATCTGCTCACAATTACTTTAAATGTACAAGGGACTCATCTATCCTTGCTTGGAGTATTGTTCTCCCATCTAGGGTAGGGGGATAAGGTACCCATCTTTTGGATAAGCTCGAGTTCAAGGATAAAGAACTTATAAACTGTTATTTACCTACGATTTCCCATGAGTCTTTATCTTTGTGACGTGACCTTGCCATTTCTCTTTTTCATAGACGCTACAACGACAGGTGCTCGAGTGAGCCAACTACTCACATTCCACTTCCTATGAGGTTTCCTCGCAGCACAAGAGGAGCAGCATCTTTACACGAGTTTTGTGTAGAGATTGGCAACTCTACTCTAGGGTTGTTCGTTTTGGTACGTCTTCCATCCCAGATATCTCTGTTCCGTTGAAGTCTTCACGAATTCCCCAGTGAACTTAACCTAATTCAATCAAAGCTCGGGCTCTGCGTTCACCTCAAATATCCACACTAAGTATGAGCTTGTGAATATTAAAATCAGCTTAAAAAGAAAAAGAATTACGAGTATTTTAATTGATTTACAGAATAAGAGGTGATTAAATAATATTATATGCTTTTACAGATGACGAAGTTCTAGAAAAGTCAATGGTGATGATCAACGGAAATTAAGGTAAAAACTCATGCCTCACAGATTGTATAAGCTTGTAGAGTAGCTGTTAGGATATATTATTTTGAAAAGATAATTAATTACTTCTCCTGTCTATTTGATACATGGAGTTTAGTTATTATATCACTCACGGCCTTAAAAGTAACTATATAATTTATTAAATATATTAAATGTATGTGAAGTTTTTGAATAAAGAGAAATAAAGAATTCATACCATTAGAAGTACAAGAAAAAAAGCTAACAAGATTGTGGAGTAAGCCACATTTGATATAACTTGTATGTATTTTGACTTCAATGATAATCTTCATCTAAAACTAATAAGGTAATAATTCCTTTTGTTTGTGTTTTATGCATTAGAATTAGGTATCCTCAGCTTAGTTAATCATTTATTTAAAAAAAAAAGGTATTATTATTATTATTATTATTATTATTATTATTATTATTATTATTATTATTATTATTATTATTATTCTGGTTTCTTACACTTATTATACTTAAAAAATATTTGTCACAATAATATTACTTTTGTATATTTTTCACTATTTTGGAATTACAAGAACTTGAACTTAGACTCGATTTAAAAATTTCAACAAATTTATTTTGATTCAAAAAGATTTGCTGGAAATTTATAAATAACTATAAATAAATAAATTACCTTCAACACTTAAACCAGTTTCCAAAATCATTCTAATTTGTGCTAGTGTTAAAGTGTTGCCTTCTATGGCAGCTGTATGGTAAATGTGTTGAAAGTATGCTTCTCTTTTAACTCTTTTTAAAGCTCCACTTAACGATGGTATCAACATCAATTCATCTCGTTTGTTGTTAATCCTTCCAAGGGTTGATTCATCAATCTTTTCAACCAACACTTTTGTGCGACGACGATTCCTGTAAAAAAAATAAAAATTATATATAATCAAAAATGAAAAAAGATGTATAAATATTATTCGATTTATAAGGTTTCTTGACTTTCTTCAGTGTATAAGATTTGTAGAAGGTCAAATTCATGAAAGAGAAAAATAACCAAATATATTGTCAGCAGCTAAAA
>JABUQX010123804.1:0-5000 GCA_015478945.1 Trachelipus rathkii | reverse complement strand
TCAATTTTCCTCGTGGTAAATGAAAGTCTTTCATCTGTAAATAATTCTTATTTCAGAAGAAAATTTATTAAGGAATATTCTAGAAATAAAATAAGTTAGGGCCTTTAAATTTTATACCAATATTTTGCCTGTAACTTCAGGCATTATAAGGGAAAGTGCTAGTATTAAAACATAGAAAATATAGAGACATGTAAAAAGCCACATGGGCCCTATCGAGACTGTCCCAGTCAACGCCACTAACCATACATGCTCATGCAAATCCACAAAGCACCCTAGGGCTTGTCAAAAATTACATAAGTAACTAAAAATCCACCAATTGGGCTTAGTCAAAAAATGATATATATGATACCAAACCATCCACATACCTTAAAATTAAGTTATGGTCCACAATAATGCAAATCTAACATTAATAAACTAACTCGTAACTAAAAACCCGCCAATTTGGGTTCGTCTAGACTATACATATGAATACTCAAGTCATCCATATACCTCATCAAACCCTTTCTATAAATGCTGCAATTGAGTCACACTCAACACCTCCTGTGGGAAAAACCATTCCAAAATTTAACACTATTGCTGAAAGAATACTTTCTTATATCAAGATGGCTGCTTTCTTCTTTTTCATCGCTAAAATAAATAAATAAATAAATAATAAATAAAGATAACTAATAATAATAAATAAAATAATATATAATAATAATAATTAATAATAATAATAATAATAACTGGCAAGTGAAAAATATATACTCAAACATATATAGGTAGGTATATATTTATATTTTTATAGGCTTTTTAACCTTTTAACCCTATAGCATATGCTGGGCTAGGACGGGGGCTGTGCTGATGATCCTGTGTGAAGTGCTCATAGGTATGTACTCGTCACTCCAGCATCCCTTTCAAGTTTAATAAATCTAACTAAAAAGAATACACTAACATTACAAAAAATATTAATTAATATTATTATGAATATAGCTATATACTTGTAATTAATATTTTTTTGTAAATGTTAGTGTACATTCTTGCAACATTTTCTATTTAATGGAATAAATTTTTCTTTGATTTGATTTTATTAATTATTATTATTATTATTATTATTATTATTATTATTATTATTATTATTATTATTATTATTATTATTATTATTATTATTATTATTATTATTAATATTATTAATATTATTATTATTAATAACCTATCATTTTATTGGTTTATTAACTATAGCTATATACCGGCAATTAATATTTTTTTGTAAATGTTAGTGTACATTCTTGCAACATTTTAATGTCCTGTAAAATGTTTCTTTTATCATAACCTGAAAAATATTTTTGCAAGGAGTCAGGAGTCGAGACAAACTCCCAACTCCCAATTCCTGTTTACTATGAATAATGTATCTATCTCAATTCAGGCTTGGTTTATTTTTATTTTAAAATTTAAAAACGTATGAATTAGGTCTACCAAATATTCAGTTTATTTTCTTTATGTTACTGATTATATAAAATCAATCTTTTTTTTTTCACATGCACATGCTTGCACACGCGTCCAAAAATAAATAAATAAATCTAAAAGAAAAAAAGTTAAAGGAAAATTTTATATACACTCATAGATTAAGAAAATGGAAAAATAGTTAAAATACTACAATAAAGTAAACAAATTTTAAACAATGTTGATAACATACCTTAATGCACGAGAACTCAATGGAGAAACAGTGAGTGCTTTTAAAAATAAATGATCTGCTTGTATTATTCAGACTGGAAGCTCTAAATATTCTCCATACATAATATACATCTGGTGAATGAGGAGCCAAAGATGAGCATGTTCTAATAACTCCAACTCTAGCAGTTTTTCCTGTAGAAAGCAAAGTTCGATAGCTGCCTAAGAAGATCAAAAGACTTCCACTGCCAGCATAAATATATTATATATATATAATATATATATAGTATAGGTATATAGTATATATATATTATATATATATATATATATATATATATATAAGTATATATATATATATATATATATATATATTATATTATATATACTATATATATATATATATATATAATATATATTATATATATATATATATAGTACATATATATATATATATACGGTATATATATATATATAATATATATATATATATATATATATATATATAATATAATATATTATATATATATGATATATATGATTATATATATATATATATATATATTTTATATATATATATATATATATATATATATACCTATATATATATATATATATATATATATATATATATATAAATATATATATATATATATATATATATATATATATATATATAACTAATATATATATATAATATACCGTATATATATATATAGTATATATATATTATATATATATATATATATAATATAGCTAATATAGTATATATATTAATATATTATATATATATATAAATTTATATATCAAATATATAAGAATAATATATTGTATATTTATATATTTACATAATATATATATATATATATATTAGGGATGTGCCTAATATTCGGTAGGTATTCGGTATTCAGCCTATTCGGCCAAAATACCGAATATTCGGTATTTCGGGCTTTTTGCCGAACTATTCGGGCCGAATAAAGAACTTTAATAAACCAATAAAAATTACGTCAACATAAGGGAAAGTTAATTTCAATTTAAAATTGAAATTTTAAAACTTATTTTCCAAAAAAATTATTTATTAATACTATAGCAAATTTTGTAGCCAATATGGCGAAAATATTTGTCATTTGTCAGATCCTATAAGGGCGCCATTGACATTTTTCAATATTCCAAAAAATAGAATTCCTTTAGTGATACGGGATAATGGATCCAAACATGGTAGCTGGTAAAAGGGAGAGTGGCTCTTGCTATCAAATTCATGTTTTTATTCACATGTTGCAACTATGCATTCACGAATTAATAATGTCAGAAGTCTGTTGAAGATATTTTATTTACTTGCAGAAGGCATATCCTCTCATTTTCACCATTTAGCAGCCACGGCAGCTGCAAAAGCTTAATACTTTACAGATGCCGTGAATGTCAAACAGCAATAAATAAATTCAAGATACGTTTCTACAACTAACACTGGAATAGCACTTAGGATATGCTTAAAAGATTGTTTGAACAAAAGGTTTCCCTATCCATATACGCTGCTGAATGCAATCAAAATGTTGACTGATTTTTCATGCCAAAATTATTCCATTTACTTGAGCCATTTGAACACATCACTAAAACAAGCAGCAAACGTGAAGAAAACAGTCGCCCAAGTGATCCCTTCCATTTATCAATAAATCTATTTTTAAATAAGGCTATTAATAGCAAAGCTTTTAGTGGAATAATTACACTCGTGAAGAGCTTAAGAAATCAGTAGAAAAAAAGACTTTATAAGAATAATATTTTTTTTTTTTTTTTTTTTTTTTTTTTTTTTTTTTACACCGCTCACGGGCAAGCCTCTTCAGGAGGGGGCGCTAAACAAACAACAAAATTCAAACTAATGCAAATTAACGCAGATGAAGCACAGACAGCGGGTTCAAAAGTGAGGGAGTAAATTGAGTAGGAAACACAGAAGTGGGAAGAGAATTCCACAGAAACGAGGTGGCAGAAAAGAAGAGGCACCGCAGCAAACTAGTCTGGAGTTGCTAACTTCAACACAAAACTCTCATGTGCGACACCAGCACCCCTTGTGTACGAGGGCGTCGTAAAGGGTGGCACGCGAGTGGAAAGTTCACTCGAGCACTTGCCGGCTAACGGTACCTTTAGATAAGAGATAAAGCACCAACATCCGCACCGCAAAGATAGGGGTCAAGTGAAGTGAAAAGTACAGGACAGTTTATAAGTCTTTATTGCCTTTGACTCGACCCTATTCCAAAAAGCCGGGTTAAACCTGAGCCCTCTAGATATGAGAGCAGTACTACTCCATACGAGGCGATGAGAGCCCTTTATATAACTGGAGTACCTGAGAAGAGGAAAAAAAGTCCCACCAATCTAAACAGAACTCCCCAGTTTCTTTGAGGCCACCCTAGCAACCATTGTGATGTGAGGTTTCCAGAACATTTTTTGTTTATGTTTAAGGCCAAGGATGTTTATATTGTCAACAGGAGAGACCGAAGAGCGTCAAAAGAGATAGGAAAAAGTTAGAAGGTGTCTTAAGAGAGAGAGGATTTGTAGAAGTTGAGTTTTAAGACATTAAAAATATAGAGAGGGTTGAGACGACCCCAATCGAAATTCTATCCAGATCAGCGGAATAGAATCGGAAAGATTAAAACGAGAGGCAATTCCTAGAAGTAAAAAGAAAGGAGCAGAATTGAAATGAGTTGAAGAATGAAGGGTCGAAGTCATCGGCATATGAGTGGATAGAGTTAGATGTAGGAGAGTGAGATCGTTAAATGAAAAGCAAAGAATAAAGTAGGAGATAAGACAGAAACCCTGAGGAACACCACTATTGACAGAAAAGAAGAGAAGTCGCCCATCAACAACAAGCCGATAATGAGCGATCTGAAGAAAGCTAAGACTAGTAAAGCAGAAAGGAGGACAACCCAAAGGAGGGAGCTTGGAAAGCAGTGATGCGGTGCCATAAACCCGGTCAATTGCTTTGGATATGCCAAGCGCCCCACGCAAGTCTTCCCTGTAGTTCCTAAGAGCTGAAAACCATAAATTGGTTAGATAGGAAAGTATATCACCAGTAGACCTCGAGAGCCGAAAGCCGTACTGCCGATCGGAATATGATAAATCTTTCTGTGCAGCTACTTTCTTAAGAAATCTGCGATTAAGCTAATTTTTTCCAACATGAAATCCAGATGAATCAGTAAAGAAATATGGTCGTGAGGCCATGGAAAGAATGCGTGCAAATTTATCTCCTGATCTTCTGCTGATGATCGATCACCTAGTGGGGAAGTGAAGCTGAGGCCTATTTTTTCACTTCTTTTAAAAGAATTGCGGCATCAAAAATCGTCATTTAGAAAAGAAAGTGAGAG
>JABUQX010123803.1:27500-29666 GCA_015478945.1 Trachelipus rathkii | reverse complement strand
AAGAACCCAAGAACGGAAATATGCATATTGCACCTGTAAACAATATATATTTTCTATATATAATAATATATATATATATATAATTATATATATATATATATTTATATATATATATATATATATATAATTATATATACTATTATATATATATATATATATATATATTTAATCATAGTATAAAGTGTGAAAAGTTATATATATAATAATATAGGGTAATAAAGTATATATATTATAATATATATATATAATATATATATACCTATATTAATATATACAATATATATATAATATATATATATAATTATTATATATATATAATAGACCGATATGTATATACATTATATTATATTATATAGTAGGGGACAAGTTGAGCCGACCCATAGGGCTTTCTTGGTCCCTAGCAACGGGAGTCTTAGAGGCTCCTTCGGAGGTAATGCTCGCTTACACCCCCTCGGGGTACCTTCAAATTGGGACTTCACACCTTCGAAGGGGTGACCCCCAAATGGGACTTCTCGTGGGAAAAAAGATGAATGCTATTTTGAACTTTGCCATTAATGAAAATCGAGAAATTTAATTTTAGTATCCTTAGTAGGATGAGTGAAGGAGAAGACCTTATAGGGTAACACAGTTGGGTTATTAAGCACGGTTAACCCTAGTATTGTTAGGTAGGATAGTTTGTTAGGGTGTACAAGACATCTTCGAAGGGAATGACCAGAGTTATGTACTAAGTTGGTATGAGTACGGTAATTTGCTTAAATTAAATTTGTTATTTAATAGAAAAATGATGAATTCCTTTGCGAACTTTATTAAATAATGAACTCGTGAAATTTAATTTTAGTATCTTTAGTAGGATGAGTGAAGGAGAAGACCTTAGGGTAACACAGTTGGGTTATTAAGGTCAATTAACTTTAGTATTATTAGGTAGGGCTGTTTTTTAGGGTGTAAAAGGCATCTTTGAAGGAAATGATCAGAGCTATGTACTAAGTTAGCATGAGCACGGAACTTTGCTTAAGTTAAATTTGTTATTTAACATAAATGAAAAATGTATGCGCAAAAATAATGGTTAAGGTGTGAAAATATGTTTATTGTGAGGAGCTGTGTGTATATAAACACATGTTATTGTGTTTTTGTTTTAGTAAATCACAAATTTATTACTGAAGCGCAAATTTATAATAAAAATTTGCAATTTACTATGATATTTTATACAAGGAAAGCTAAATTAAGTTAGTGTTTGAGCGAAAAACTAAATACAATGCATGACTTCGTACAAATAACATTCTGTATATGAGACACTAGGATTCGGTAATGCCTACATGTGCTTGTTTGTTGTGCTTTATGTACACCGTTTCTTTGGTAGGTATGATACATTGTTAATGTTAGCAATTTATTAGTAGTGTCTGTTTATATGATAGATCTGTTAGGTTGTTAAGGTTTGTTGAGAATGTTGATAAGGTTGAGACTTTATTCATAGTTTCCAAAATGTTGGAATCCTTTGATGTGTAGGTAAACACTAGTTAGATCTTAGTCACTTATTTTAGCATAGCAAGTTAATAGACTGGGTAATGTTCAGTTTTTGGTAGGCTTTTGACGATTTAAAGTATAACATGTTTTAAAAGTTATTTTAATGTATACATGTTAAGTTATTCTTGTTACGTTAGGAATCTATTTTTAATATTAATAGTATTTGATTTGTCGGGAAAAGTGTTTTTAATGTTACAACAGTATTAATTTGTTTGATACTTGAGAGACAATCGTTTTATTTACAATTCCATATGTTAGATACGATATGTTATGCTAAGTTACGTTATTAGGTTAGGTCAGGTATTGGTATGTTATATGGATATATAATAACGCTTAATAGTTCGGGATAGAACTGGCTGATTTGTAATTTCATCTACTTAATATTTTAAAATTCACTGAATTTAAAACCTACCTACTACACAACATCGATTATTTAGTAATTTTAGTTCATATTTCTGCCCTGTTTGATTGTATAAATTTTAGTTTTTATACTATATATATATATATATATATATTATATATATATATATATATATATATATATTATATATATATATTTATAATTATATATATTTATATATATATATATATATATATATATATATATATATATATATTAATATATATATATATATTTATATATAT
>JABUQX010123803.1:22500-25000 GCA_015478945.1 Trachelipus rathkii | reverse complement strand
TGTCATGATTTTCATTGGTACATGTGTACTAGTAATGCTAGGTTATAACCAAGGCTTAGAAATAATAGTATATATTTATTAAAGTCGCAGCTTAATAGAAAATAAAATGAAATATAAACGGTAGAGTTTAAAAGACAATTTATTTAAATATATATGTTAGAGCTTAAAAGAATATATTTATATTGCAATATAATACCTGGCGTCTGAATATGAAAAGAAATTATGTATTTATTTATTGAAGTTACTGTTCAAAGTTTAGAAAAAGATCTATATGAAAAGAAATTAAAGATACAAATGTTTCACCTAGAAAAGAAAATGAAGTATACAAATAACTAATGCCAAAGTTGAAGGAAAAATATATTTTAAATATTAAGTTATATTCAAGGCATAGCAACAGGGATATAATAAAATATATGAAAAGAATTTAAAATAATTGATGTTCTACTTGAAAAGAAAATGAAGTATACAAATTATTAAAGTCATATTTTAAAGGAGAATATTTTTAAGTTTAATAATAATTATACTGGTTATGGATAGCTTGATTGACTACTATAACTACTAACCGTCTACTACTACTTTACTACTACTTCTACTACTACTACTACTTACTACTACTACTACTACTACTACTACTATTACCCTATTACTACTACCACTATGATAATTATAATAAATAGTTCTCGCGAAGAGAGTACACATGTAGCTCAAACACCATATCATATATATATATATATCATATATATTATATATATTATATATATATTCAATCTATAATATAGAAACCTATATGCGCAATGGCTATATATTCGTTATATATTTATATGCATATGTTCATATCTATAAATAGAAACCTATATAATGGCTAATATTCGATATATATTTATTTTTTGTTATTCATATTTTTAATATCATTTTCTTCTATATATATGTTATATATATATAGTATATATATATATATATATATATATATATATATATATATATATATAATATATATAATCACAAGTTTACTTGAGACACCCAACATGCATAAATTGCTAATTCCTAAATCACTATTGCTTAGGAACCTTCATTACAATATATTTGAGGCGTACCTGGAGTATTTACAGAGTCCATGCAGCTTATGATTGGCGCATACGGAAACTCCTGTTTTCCTGATACAAATCCACTACGGTTGCGGATTCCGACTCCTTCTCAGGCTACGACCTACTGAAAATTTATTATTATATTTTAATTATTTATTATTATTATTATTATTATTTATTATATTATTTATTATTATTATTATATTAAAAATTTATTATTATTTTATATTATTATTAATTATTATTATTATTATTATTATTATTATTATTATTATTATTAATTATTATTATTATTATATTTTTTATATCGTTTATAAACATATCGATTATTTAAATAATGAAGCAATTTCACATCGTGTTTATACAAAATGTGGAGCAAATATGACTTAAAGCAGCAAAGCAATAACGCATGGAGAGATGGGAAGGGTTGGTATTGGTGGTGTGCCCCTACTGCTTTCTTGGCTTTTAGGGTCAATAAAGTCATAACTTTTTTAATAAAAATATAAAATTTTTAATAAGGAAATAGATTTTCTGAAAATAAATATAATTTTAAAATAAATAACAACTTTAAAAAAAAAATTATGAAATAAATAAATAAATAACTTTTTAAATAAAAAAACGAAAAATATAAATAAATAAAAACTTTAAACAAAAGAAAATATAACAGTTTAGGTTTACGAAATAAAATGAGATTTTAATATCAAATGTTTGAGGTTAAAATAAAATGATGTACTCAAAATATTATAGCTAACGCTCAAAGTTTAGAAAACGGGTTGCATGAAAATATAAATGTTCTGTTTGAAAAGAAAAATTAAGTTTCCAAATTTTTTTAGAAACAGAAAACTGAATAACATCACAAATTGTTCGCGTACATATATTGCTCTTACGGTCACACGCGTCCATTTCGCGCAGGGTGGAGCCTTCCCTAGCGTTACCTCCTTCCTCAGCTACGAAATCTGTTTTTTTTTCTTCTGGGAGCCCCTCCCATGGGACTATCAGACACTTTTAGGAGCTTGAAACCCCCAAAATTAAGTTCTAAGGGTTCGACAACATAGGAAACACATATCACTTGCACTATTATATGCAAATTTCAAGATTTCGGCTTCAACTCTGCTCAGTGCTTCGCATCATAGGCCTACTCAGGATCCAATTCATTCTTCAGACTTCGATTCCTTTTCGCAGAACACGTCGACTGCTTATTTTTCCACCTAATATAACCATAGAAAAGGCTGGGGGCTAAGCACCCCCAGCACTAAAAAAGCAAGTTTGAAGAGATACGATCATTAGAACTCTAGAACAACAAAAACTCGAATCCTAACTCTATGACTCAATACCATAATATACTATATATATATATATATATATATATATATATATATATATATATATATATATAATATATTTAATATATATAT
>JABUQX010123803.1:10000-12500 GCA_015478945.1 Trachelipus rathkii | reverse complement strand
TTTCCTTTTCAAAGGCTAATAAAAAATATCATAGAATTAAAAAGTTATTCGGTTATAAAATAAATAAAATAAATATGCAACCAACAGTTGTAATTAAAAATTTTATGTGTCAGTAGGTGAGTAAAATAAATACCTATTTGAGAAAAACCGTAATTTAATATTATGGCGGGGCTGGCGAGTACTTGCAATCCTGAGTGGTAACTAATATTAAATTTAAACTAGCATTAGACGCCTTTGAATTTTCAGCGAATTTCGCAATTTATGGTTTGTTTCCAATTCGTTATTTTTTTTATTATTCTAATGTTCTAGAATACTCATCCTACGTATTCCAATAAGCCTGACTTCGTTCATTGTGTTTCTTAGCCAGCAGAGTGCTGAAAAACCTTTCAATGGTACTATGTTGAACACGTTGCCACCAATGTGAAATTAATAGACAAGGTTTTTTGATTTGGAGGAAAAAAGGATCGGCTTTTTTAATACTATCAGGTAAGTTCCAAGTCTTTTAACTTTTGTTTATCCATTTTTTTATCCAGCCACAAGGTATACCATAAGTCAATTTCGGTATGAATTTTGTTGATATCAAGATCATAAAACTCTGAAAAGCATTTTACTTTTTCACGCAAACTGCCTACGGGAGCACCTAACATAAGAAACAGATGCAAATGAAAAAGATGAAATGCTGGCACGTTGTTTTCTGAAAATCTAGTCTCTAAAGAGGATGAAAGTAAGTCAAGATAAGGCCCAAGTACAGAAAACTTTAATATCAACAGAAGTTTCAGCAGGCATGATTTTTTTATGTTGTGTGATGTACTTTTCTAGGTGGTGCAAGTTCTACTAAGAACTCAGCAGTAATAACATTGGCGGATAAGAGCAGATCAGCAATTATTTGATCAGCAGTTTTGCAGTGGTCTTTGACAATTTTCAAAATTCTTTGGACATGATCAGAGCACTGCATAAGGTCAATATTTTTTGTTTGAATAATGTTAGTCACTGGTTCAACTAAAGCAAAATATTTGGCTATTACAGAAGAGGTAATAATGAAATTGGGTCTTGTTGCCGAACACTAAAAAAGAAAAGCGTTTTTTCTTGTTTGATTGTTGCTTTCCTTTGACAATTTTTCTAACCCTTCAACGATTTTTATCATATTTGTATGGAAAATAGCAATACTATGATATTTTTGAGTCCAATGGGTTTCACAAAGTTTAGGCAAGTTGGGAATGTATTTTCTTCTTAGGGTGGAGTCTCTGAAAGTTTGTCTTTTATTGTGGCAATAGTATTTCGAATTTCCGGAATAATGTTTAGGTCATTAATGACCAAATTAAGCCGATGGCTTTACACAGTGAAAATATAATTCCTTTTTATCGTTTTCCAGGCAAGTTTCTTTTGAACTCCTATGTTCTTTCCCTGACATTGCTGCGCAGCCGTCGTTACGCCTGACCAGCGCAATTAGGACTCGCATCAAATTCTGTCTTTTCTAAAATCAAATTCAATCGTTGCAATTGGTTACCTTCCATCCTTCACAGAATTTCAAACCCCAGAAACTTTTCTCGAACAGCATTTACTCAAGATCGAAAAACCTTAATCCTATATAGAAAATTGTTCATTGCCTGATAAATCTGGCAGTTTCATCGGCCAATATGGAGTAGACACCAAATTTTTTTTTGCATCCGCGACAATCATGTTTTTTATGATAATTCCACACAAATTGATAAGTTCATTTTGAATCATCGGAGACGTCCAGACGGCATTCTTCTTTCCTTGAATATGTTCTTTCAATTATAAATCACCACTTTCTATTCGCAGTTAATCCAGGTCTTTAATTATAAAATTCCCTTATTCAGGCCTTTACCTCTTTAATGGTAAGTCATGGATTCTGCAGATATTATTGGTTCTTTTCAAAATTGCTGTAACTGTCTTCTTTTATTTACTGCAATTTGGTTTTTTGATATGCTGTCTACAGCTGAATATCAAAGGGCACGCCTTCCATGATTGATTTAGCATCTTTGGCAACCGCCAAATGCCATCGACTTACAATTGAGTTTCTACCGGATGAATACTGTCAGAAAAGCTAGCTGTATTGAGAGCAAACGGCGAGAAGACATTAGGTCTGCATGACGACAGGTAGCCAAATTAGTTACTCCTTAGAAAAAAATTTAAATTTATAATTACGTTATAATTAGTAATTGCCTACTTCATTATCTATTGATTGATGTATCTTTTTTTCAGTTTTTCTACTAATAAACCCTTAAAAACGTCGTCTGGCAAACATATATGGTTCATTATTATTTATTTCGCCAAGATTTAGGGGGGCAAGTGCCCCCCCTTGCCCCCCTGTATACGCCATATATATATAATTATATTATATATATATATATATATATAATATTATTATATATATATAATATATATATTATATAATATATTATATATATAATATATTATATATATATATATATATATATATAGCTTTAAAACTGTCGATATTGTATGCCCTATATAC
>JABUQX010123803.1:0-2500 GCA_015478945.1 Trachelipus rathkii | reverse complement strand
ATTCTTTTTTATTCTTTTAATTTCTAAATCAAAAAGGGTCCAATCAGACGATATCTTAAACGCTCTGTGAACTAAAGTCTTTATGGTAGCAATTTTGTTAGCTTAGGGGAGTGAAGAAGTCGAAATTCAAGTATGTTCCCTTATCTGTGATTTAAAGTAGACACTTCAATTAATTTTCCCATCCTCTTTTAATTTTAATGCTAATGTCTAAGAAATTAATATAGTTATTTTTTGTCCTTTCAAAAGTAAATTTCAAACCACTGAGATCTTCTATTTTGGATTTGAACTCTTGAACATGTTCTGGGTCGTTAAATATTACAAAGGTGTCGTCTACGTATCGAATGTAAAAATTAGGATTGAATGGGGCGTTTTCATTAAAAATTTTGGTTTCTACTGATGACATGTAGAAATCTGCAAAAGTTGGTCCTAAAGGTGATCCCATTGAAACACCATTATTTTGAATATATGTTTTACCATTGAAGCTAAAAGGTGTTTTCGTAGTACATATATAAAGTAAACTTTTGAGGATGTCTTCATTTATGGATGGTGGTGGTTTTATTTCATGATGATAAACATTTTCTAATATTATGTTAATAGTTTCAGATATAGGAACATTCGTGAAAAGACTTTCAATTTACAAAGAAATATAATTTTGCTAATAAACATCGGAAGAATTAATGTTGCTTAGTTTTTCCAAAAATTCATCTGTTGATTTAACTATAAATTTTTCGTTAAGATATGGTCTAATTAGGTTGTTTATATATTTTGAGATATCATGAGTCACGGTACCAGTCATACTTACTATCGGTCTTAAGGGTTTCAATGTTCAATTTCAATGTTCTGAAAGTGGATGTAACGCCTTATATTGAATGTTTAATGTTTAATGTCCGTGATCTTGCTTGCAAGGCAATTAATGGTCTTTTTAACCTCCTCTGTTTGACTTTTTAAGCATGGGGTGAATTTTGTTTTATCACTAATGATGGTGTTTAGCTTTTTAATGTAATCTTCTTTATTCATAACTACTACCCCGCCTCCCTTATAAGAGATATGTATAAGCCCCCCCCTCGTTGTTATGTTCATAGGGATTAAATAGATCTCTTTACTCTCGTTGCATACTTAAAGGAATCTCCACACCCCCCAACATGCGCCCCCGTTCGGCAGATAGTATACGGCTGGGTAAAATAATTTTCCACCATATTAGGAAGAACCACAAAAATTCCCGGATAACGCTAAAAGAGGGCTTCCTCATCATAACTTGAAGAGTTTTTATGAATTGCGCGTCCTCGGGGAATGCATTGGCTCTTTAAGAAACATAAACAGTAATAACATAATATATGATGTCCAATTTTTTAAAACATTTTTAAATAACAAAAGTCAACGTGGTAACTCTAAACTTTTAAAATATTAATTAATTCTTTATTTTGTTATAGTTTAAAATAATTTTATATTATCAAAATTGTTTAATAATAAATAAAGAAACTATTGTTCTTTGAAAATGTCCGAGTGTACGGACAAAAAGCTTGGTACTGTTAATTAAAATCATAGTTTTATTTATTCCAGGATAATACTAGAAAATTTCTTCGAGACAGAAATACCATTTTGGGGCTTGAAAAAGCAACAAAATCATACTTTAAAATAAATGCTGATATTGATTTTTAATAATAATAATAATAATAATAATATAATTAAATAATAATAATATAATAATAATATAATAATAATAATAATAATGTAATAATAATAATAATAATAATATATAATAATAATATAATATAATAATAATATATAATAATAATGATTAATAATAATAATAATAATAAATAATAATAATAATAATAATAATAATAATAATAATAATAATAAATAAAATAATAATATATAATAAAATAATATAATCACAATAATAATAACAATATAATAATAAATAATATAATAAATAAATAAATTAATCATATAATAATAAGAATAATAATAATATCAATAATAAATAATAAATAATAATAAATAATATATAATAATAATAATAATCAAATAATAATAATAATTATAATATATAAATAATAAATATAATAATAATAATATAATATAATAATATAATAATAATAATGATACTATTTTTAGATGAGAAATGATGATATTTTACTTCCACTGTAGCAAAGAATAACGATTTTGAGGGCAAGTTCTTCGTTTTGATGAAGTTTCTGAAGCTCGATTTTCTTTTTGGTTGGGCAATTTCTTCCTTCTTTGGCATTCATTCGTCCTCGTTTCTTTCTACCATTTTAAAATCACTGATAAGAAGAATCACTGATAATATAACTTCACAATTATATTTATTGTTCATCTTGAGTGCAAGCAGTTCATTTTAAGAGCCAAAAAGTAATTCTTCGCAGGAAATTAAAATTTTAGTCTTAATTTTAATTTTACTTTTCAATTTGACCCATCCTCGCAATTATTTCTGAAAATTAATGTTTTATTTTATTATTATTATTATTTATTATTC
>JABUQX010123802.1:40000-41443 GCA_015478945.1 Trachelipus rathkii | reverse complement strand
CACTTTATAACAAACAGCTGTATTTTAAAATCTGTATTATTTAATAATGCATTTCATTGTTCATTAGCTGACATTGTTGTGACATGTCATTTGTTGTTACTGTTATGGTGAGAAACTTTGCTTTAAGTGAGCTAATTATTTGTTTTATTTTAAATGACGTTTGTAAAATATATTATGGTTTATGAGTTATTTATAGCCATGTTGATAATTTTTCCATAGTTTTGAGATGGGAAGTTTTTTAATCCCGAAACGTTCAGCACTAAAGAATAATCATGTATAAATTATTTATATAATATATATATATATATATATATATATATATATATATAATAGTAGTATATATATATAGTATATATATAGTAGTATTATAGGTGATATTAAGTGATGGAAAAACGCATATATATTATATATATTATATATATATAATATATTATATATATATATATAGTATATATTATAAGGTAGTATATATATATAATATATAATATAGGGTATATGTATATATATATATATATATATATATATTCTATATTATATTATATATATATATATATATATATATATATATTATAATTATATTAAATGATTATATAATATATAGTATATATTATATATATATATATTACCTATATATATATATATGATGGTTTTATTCTTACCATTTATTAAAAACAAATTGAAGTAAAACATATTATTAAAGTTTTATTAATATTTCAAATACGTTCAGTACTTTGATGAAATTATTTTTCTTTTTAAAATAAAATACGCTGTATTTCATACAATTAAATATTAATTATCAAATAGAAAATGATTTTTAAGAGAATATTTTTTTATTAGATATTTATGTCTGTTTGACTCTTCTGATTTCGTATATGTCATTGGACTGTATGTTGTGCATGTATGGTGTGTATAAGTAAGTAGTGTATGTATGTGTTGAGTGAATGCTTGTTTGGATAATCTTTTTTTTGTTGGAATGTTTCTAAAAATACCTGTATATGCAACTTTTAATTAAGACCTCTTCCTTTTATATAGTCTCTCTCTCTCCTCTCTCTCTCTCCTCTCTTTTTACTATCTCTCTCTCTAGTCTCTTATCCATCGTTTGTCTCTGTATCTCACTACACATTTTCTTTTTCTGCCAATTATCCATTTTCCCTTTGCTTTCACTATTTTTATCTCTCTTCTTCTTAAACATGCCGTATAATTACAATTAGTATAATTAATGGATATATACAAATCATAAGGGAATCAGTAGTACCTTCCATTCTGCCTTAAAACCATTATGCGCGTTATTTTACTCAAGAGATCTTTCTTTTGTATTTTTCTTCTAGTGATTCCATTTCTATAAGTCACATGTTACACTTTCCACTCCACCAGTCTATGACTTAGATCTAGCAATATTATGTATACTATTATATATATATATATATATACTATATTATATAT
>JABUQX010123802.1:27500-32500 GCA_015478945.1 Trachelipus rathkii | reverse complement strand
ATTTTTTTAGCATTAAAAATGTGGTATATTTCCATATACACTATTTAAAAGTTATAGAAATTATAGCTATAGAATGTTATAGAAAGAGTTATTAACAATCTGATCTAGTATAATAGTAGCACTCGACATGTTAGAGAAAAATGTCACTCAAAGTTGTCAAAGTGAACTCTCTCTCTAAATTCTAAGAAGCTGAAAGTAATTTTAACCAGATTTTTATCGCTTACCAATTATAATTTGAGTTTTTCTCTATCGAAGGAATATTTTACTTGTTCTGATTATTGCTAGAAAGCATTCACATAATAATAGTTTTATTTACACATTGACGTCATCTGAGGAGAATTTTATTATTTTGAGAAATATGAAAAAATATCTTTCACACCTTTTTCATATACTCATTGAGCTCGATAAATAAGTAACTGAAATAATATCTTTTGCTTTCACCAACGTATTTAACCTTTGTGTCAGGTCTGGTGTTTTCCCAGATTGTTTGAAAATTGCTAGTCACATAAATTTTCAAAGGGTTTGACCCCTTTGTGTCCTGGAAATTATAGTCCAATTTCAACACTACATCCGTTCTCAAACTGTTTTGAAAAGTGCATATTTAACAGAATTTACTCACTTGTTTAAATTTTGTTTACATATTAACTTAAGTCGGTTGAGTTTATGAAAGTGATAGTAATAAAAGAAACTAATACGAACCTGATTTACAGCTTTAAAAACACGTTCGTAAAAAGTTTTTTTAATATAAATATAATTAAAATATCAAACCTCATGTATAATGAAGCTTTCTTGGAAATTGCCTCTTGGTTCAGAAGAGGAATTGAACCCTTGGCATTTCTCATGCAAGTCGTTCGGTCCACAGTTTGAGACACAAAACCCTTTTATATATATTTTGATTTTTGCAAAGCGTTTGGTTAGATTTGTTGTGGGATTCTTTAATCGTAACGGGAAAGGTATAATATATGTGGACCCGGGGAGGCACGTAGGATCTTTGCTCAAACCACTTTATTATAATCATAAATAATATTAAGAGGTTAACAGAACAACATAAACCATATTTGAAAACTTTAAGTTTGGGAATCCTTCAAGGTTTGCCTGATGACCTCTCCTGTTCATCATTTATATAAATGAACCTTTGACATAGTTCAGAGTTTATAATGTATTCCGATGACATTGTCATCTACCCAACCCGTGAATATTTAAGTAACTGAGGAGGAATAATTAAAAATGATCTTTAATTATTTCTAAAAAGGACTCTTGGGAATGAGATAATAGACAATATTATTAAAACTAAAAGCATGATATCGAAATGGTTCCATGTCATGGTCCCAGTGTCAAATTGGAATGAGGTTGAGCATATGTTCAAAACAATTTGCATATATCGATATGGCGTGCTAAGATTTTTAAAAGATTTTCTTAATAACTTTTTACAAAATATCGGGTTGACAATAAATTTTCAGCATACTTGGTATACGTTCCATAAACTTTGAACTTTAACTACTGAAGAACATTTAAGTTTGCGCTGGTTGGAATTCATATGCAAGATGTGATTACCAACTAAGATAATATTAGCAACTTAATGGATCTGTTGGATGAGATGCAGTAGTCACACAGTCACAACACCAAGAGAAACTTATTTTTAAACTACCAATGTCCCTCCTATTTTAGAATAGACATTATTAAAACTTTTTATAACAAATTCTATAAAGAAATGAGCTGATGCTGCCTTTGTTCTTAAAGATTCGACTCCTAATTTGTGCCTTAAAAAAACATTTATGAACATATCTTTCAGTATTAACTTTTATGAAATTGTCTAAATTTGTAAAATATTTTTACACTTTAATAATATTAAGTAAAGTCTAAAGTCTAACTATTATTACTTTTATTATTATTATTATTATTATTATTATTATTATTATTATTATTATTATTATTATTATTATTATTATTATTATTATTATTATTATTATTATTATTATAAATATTATATTATTATTATTATATATATATTTATTAATTTTTATTATTATTATTATTATTATTAGTGTAGTAATTAATAAATATAATCACTATGACCACCTACTCTATTATTATTAAATAAATAATTTAATAATAATAATAATAATAATAATAATAATAGAGTAATAAATAATAATAATTAATATATAATAATAATAATAATAATCAATAATGATAACAATGATGATCATCGCTCCTCAAAATCCTTTTATAATAATGATAAGAGTTACTCTTAAAGATTACATCATGAATAATAATAATAATAATAATAATAAATAATCAAAATAATAATAATAAAATTAATAATAATAATAAAATCAATAATTAATACATAATAATAATTAATAATAATAATATAATAATAATATAATAATAAAATCTTAAATGTATCCTAATAATAATAAGAACAATAATAAATAAAAAGAAAAAAAACAATATTAATAAACAACAACGAATAACAACAACACAACAATAACGAATAACAATAACAATTAACAATAACAAGTAACAATAACAATAACAATAAACACATAACAATAACATAACCGAATAACAACATAATAGACAACAACAATAACAATAACAATAACAATAACAATAACAATAACAATAACAATAACAATAACAATAACAATAATAATAAAAATAATAATAATAATAATAATAATAATAATAATAATAATAATAATAATAATAATAATAATAATAATAATAATAATAATAATAATAATAATAATAATAATAATAATAACTGAATCCAAAAATGTAAAGTATTTAAAAAATAATATAATAATAATAATAATAATAATAATAATAATAATAATAATAAAACAATAATAAAAAAAAACATCCAATTAAAAATATTTTATTCTGTCAGTGGTATTATAATTAGATTTATCATTAAAAATAACAATTCTTATAAAAATATAAAAATGGGGTTCTGAATGGGCGTTTTCGTCCTTTGAGTTCGTGGAGTATTTATACCTTTTTTTCATATGGAATTTAATATTTAAATAAAAAATCATTAATTGTAATAATTTATATAAAATAATAAAATATAATCTTATTCCTAAGCTTGTCTATTTTCTTAACAGTAATAATAATAATAGATAATAATAATAATAATAATAATAATAATAATAATAATAATAATAATAATAATAATAATAATAATAATAATAATAATAATAATAATAATAATAATAATAATAATAATAATAATAGATAATAATTAATATCCCATGAATAATAATAATAATAATAATATAACACTAAGTTATAATAATTAATAAGAGTTGAATAATAATTAATAATAATAATAATAATAATAATAATAATAATAATAATAATAATAATAATAATATATAATAAAATAATTTAATAATATGCAATATTTTAGAATATACCGACTAGAGAAGAAAAAAAAGATTGAACTTGTAATGTAATAGATAATAATAATAATAATAATAATAATAAATAATAATAATAATAATAATAATATAATAATATAATAATAATAATAATAATTTCTGTGGGCGGGGTCTGTACAAGCTTTATGATTGTGTAGCCTTATTTTTACATACGCTGAGTTGAATAATATTATAATAATTATTAATCTATTAATATCAGATATTCCCTAATATATTTAATTATTTATTATTATTAATTGATATATTATTATATTATTATTATTATTATTATTATTATTATTATTATTATTATTATTATTATTATTATTATTATTATTATTATTATTATTATTTTTGTTGTTATTGTTGCTGTCTGTTTAATATTTGACCTGGAAAACAGTTTGAAAATGATGATATAAATCTACATAAATAACGTTTCACAGCGCATATACTAATTATATATGATTATATTACTATGATATATATATATATACTATAATACTCACTATTATATATAATATATATATAATATATATTATTATGTCTATTTATATATCAACTCCCCATATTATATAAATAGTTTTAATATATATATATATATATATTTAATATAAAGTTCGCACCTCACGGGCTAGGGATCGAACCCGGGCCCTTGCCAAGCGACTCTGTCGCTTTACCGATTGAGCTTTCAATATATGTGTATCATTATTTTTCCTTTTCTCAATAACCTTCTCTCAATTTACTTGAGCGGTCTTTCTATATCAATTGTTGCTGTGACGGCCAACGTTCATTCTTTAAATCAGTTAGTAACGAAAATTCTCAGAGTTTTGCCCTATCCCAACTCTTTTTTCTATCTTCTGCCTGCCATATCATCTGCACCTATTAGCTGGAGATTCCACTCTTTTTATTCTTATTCTTGGCTATTCTTCATTATTCCTCATTATTCTTCATTATTCTTTATTATTCTTATTCATCTTAAAAGATGTCCCTCTGTAAAGTAGGTAAAAGATTTTAGGAGGGTGACATTAGAATAATTGATTTATGATCTTTTTCATATTCCTTACTGCTTATTTCCAATTCCTGGGATTTTTCAATCTCTCAAAAACGCAGTTTCTTCATCTTTCTACTTATCATAATCTTCTACACTACTACAGCATCTTCGGAAATCCATAACTCAAACTTTCTTCTGTTCTTAATGTTTTTGTTATTCCCTTTTCTTGCGACTATCTTTCTAGAGATTCTGATTATTTCTCTAGGCAAGCTTCTAGGAAGTTAGGTTCTCTAGGGCTCTTTTAGAATTTTTTCGCAGCCCCAACTTTTACTTTTTATAGTTCACTCTTGTTCACTCTTGTATGAAGCATGCACCACATGCCTGTAAGGTAGTTTCACTCATTCAGCCCTTATGGAATTGTGGTGTAAATGGGATTTCATCTTACCAACTCTCCTGTTCTAACTAGCTCTCCTTAATTTTTTTCTGCTTTCAAACTGCTGCATCAACCTTCTTACATTATCGCTATTATAGTAGACAATGTTCTGAAAACCTGCTATTTAAAGAGTGGTCGTGAGACAGGT
>JABUQX010123802.1:0-7500 GCA_015478945.1 Trachelipus rathkii | reverse complement strand
TTATTACACAACTTCCAAATCCAATCAATCACCATCTCGCCTCCGTTCTTGATCATTTCACTAGTAATTTCATCTATACCTGCAGATTTACCATTCTTCAACTTTCTCACCCTACCCCATTACCTCCTCCTTACTAATAACCTCATCCCCAAAATATCTATTCCTTCTTGCACCATCAAAACCACACACATTCACTAACACCTCATCATTACTGTTAATATTGTGCAGATTTTCGAAGTGTTCTTTCCACACTCCCCTCACATCCATTTCATCAGTTACAAAAGCACCATCCCTATTCATTATTCTAAGCAGATTCCTCTTATTCTCATTCTTAACCTTTCGCGCTTCCTTCCATCCTATTTCCTTGTATGTCCTCATTCATCCTCCTTCCAAACTGTTCATTTACCTCTTGTTTTCTCCTACGTATACACCTTTTAGTATTTCTTTTTTCCTCCTTATATAATTCCAAGCATCTTTCTTTTGAAATTTCATCATTTGCTTTTAGTACATTCAACCACGCTTCTTTTTTACCTTTAACCGCTTTTATCACCTCTTCATTCCACCATTCGCTGTTAACATTCTTACTTCCTACTTTAGCACATCCACACACTTCCTTTGCACTACTAACAATTGCTTCCTTCATTTGCCCCCAGATTTGTTCAGTATCAACTTGTTCACATTCAACTGATTTACTTGCGAGCGCTCTTACATACTTATCCTTATTATCTTGCTCACTTAACTTCTCACTCTTAATTTTACCTACTTCCTTTCGTATCACCTTCCTCTCCATCCAAGCCCCCACTAACTTAATTTTACATAGAACAATATAATGATCCGATAATCCCATTCCTAAACCCCTCACTGATTTAACATCCAACACATACTTCAACATCTCCTTCTTCACCAACACAAAATCAATTATACTTTTCACTTCGATACCATCTCTACCTACACCAACTCTAGTATACTTATGGATACTCTTGTGTTTAAAGAAAGTATTACTTACACACATACCTCTCTCTTCACAGAAATCAATCACCTTCTTACCATTCTCATTTTCTCCCGCCACCCCAAAACCACCTGTTATACCATCCCTTTTTTGATCACCTATCCAACCATTCAGGTCCCCCAACACTATCAATCTGAAACTCCTACTCACCCCATCCAGAACATCATTCAAATTATCCCAAAAAATCGTACTCTCTTCAACGTTTCCCTCAGATGGACCATACGTCACAACCACACATACCTTGACCTTTTCAAACTTAAATTTAACCATTAGAATTCTAGGACTCACACACACAAAGTCTACCATAGCTTTGTACCACAGGTCACTCATCAAAATTGCAACTCCTTCTCTCCCTCTCTCATTCTCTTTCACACCAGCACGCACACATTTCACATCACACCACTCATTTTCACCGTTTCCTTTCATCTTTGTTTCAGTCACAGCGAGCAAATCAAATTTGCCCTTTCTAAATACATCCATCACTTCTCTCCTCTTCTCCTCAACATTTATTCCTCTGACATTCCATGTACCCATACGATTCATACAATTTCGCCGAAAGTTAGAAGGTCGTTTACGGCGATCACGACCATCTCCGAGGCATGCATCAGCATTCCTAGCAAGAGATAGGTGGTAGTGGGCAGCCAACCCAACTACCACCAACATTATTTGCTTATTCACAATTTCACTGCTTTCTACTTAAGGCAATATATATATATATATATATATATATATATATATATATATATATATATATATATATATATATATATATATATATATATATATATATATATATATATATATATATATATATATATATATATATATATATGTGAAATATATATATATATATATATATATATATATATATTTATAAATATATATATATATATATATATATATATATATATATATATATATATATATATATATATATATATATATATATATATATATATTATATATATATAATGACTTTAATGATTTCAGTAAGTTCCAAGTCTTTCAACTTCTGTTTGTTCATTTTTATCCAGTTAAATAAATTTTAAAAGCATTTTACTTTCTCACGCAAACTGCCTACGGGAGCACCTAACATAAGAAACGGATGCAAATGAAAAAGATGAAATGCTGGCACGTTGTTTTCTGAAAATCTAGTCTCTAAAGAGGATGAAAGTGAGTCAAGATAAGGCACAAGTACAGAACGCTTCCAATATTCAGCAGAAGTTTCAGCAGGATGATTTGCTTTATGTTGTTGGGATTGTACTTTTCTAGGTGGTGCAAGTTCTACTAAGAACTCAGCAGTAATAACATTGGCGGATAAGAGCAGATCAGCAATTATTTGATCAGCAGTTTTGCAGTGGTCTTTGACAACTTTCAAAATTCTTTGGACATGATCAGAGCACTGCATAAGGTCAATATTTTTTGTTTGAATAATGTTAGCCACTGGTTCAACTAAAGCAAAATATTTGGCTATTACGGAAGAGGTAATTATTAAAATTGGGTTTTGTTGCCGAACAGTATAATAGAAAAGCTGTTTTTCTTGTTTGATTGTTGCCTTCCTTTGACAATTTTCCAAACCCTTCAACGATTTTTATCATATTTGTATGGAAAATAGCAATACTATGATATTTTTGAGTCCAACGGGTTTCACAAAGTTTAGGCAAGTTGGGAATGTATTTTCTTTTTAGGTTGGAGTCTCTGAAAAAGTTTGTCTTTTATTGTGGCAATAGTATTTCAAATTTCCGGAATAATGTTTAGGTCATTAATGACCAAATTAAGCCGATGGCTTACACAGTGAAAATATAATCTTTTTTTTATATTTTGTCTGAACTCCGCGTCTTTTTCCTGTCATGTTGCGCAGCCGTCGTACACTTGACCAACGCATAGACACGGATCCAAACCTTTTTTTCCTAAAAACAAATCAATCGTTTTGGCAATGGTTTTACCATCCATCCCTTCAAGAACTTCAAACCCCAGAAATTCTTCTCGAACAGTCATTTTTTCAAGATCGAAAAACCTTAAAAAAATTTTTGCAACCGGGGCAATCATGTTTTTTTATGATAATTCCATACAAATTGATAAGTTCATTTTGAATCATCGGAGACGTCCAGACGGCATTCTTCTGTCCTTGAATATGTTCTTTCAATTCCACATCACCACATTCTATTCGCAGCTTAATCAGGTCTTCAAAAATTCCCTCATGCAGGTCTTTACCTCTTAAAGGTAAGTCATGGGTTCCGCAGAAAATTATGGTCTTCAAAATTGCTGTAATATTTCATTGTTCCTGTTTGGTGGGTGATATATTCACTACAGGAACATTTCTCGCGCTCTTCTTTTAGTCCATCGTGGCGTAGTCGTCAAACACTTACGCGGTCATCTGCTAGGGCCCAGGTTCAATCCCAGCAGAGTGAAATTACTTAAGGGGTTATTTTTATCAATACCTATCACACTGTGGTGAGGTGTAGAAGGATGAGCAGTTATCTTATCAATATACAGTATTTTATAATTTAATAAGTATTTCACTCTGTGCGGTGCTCTGTTTGACCCTACGCCCGAGTGAACATCAAATTTTCAGGGCTTTATAGTCGGGCAAGATGCATCTTTTTTACTTAAATATTTTTTTGTATACTCAAAAAAAATTTTTAAAAATATAAAAATTTTTTTAAATTTGTTCCAAGAACAAATCCAAAACTAATGCATATACAAAGAAATTATCTAAGTAAAAAATGTGCATCTCTTCCGACTACATATGCCCTGAAAATTTCATCCACTTCGCACGAACAGAAAAAAAATTATCGCAATTTTTCATTTTAAAATCCAAAAAAAGTGGGTTTGGAAATTGGACAACGCTGAGCACAAAACTCAAAAAATCGAAAAAAAAAACAAAAACATTGTGACTATTGTAGGTAATGGACCCATCTATGCATATTTCAAGTTTGAAGTCATTTCGAAAAAAATTCTGGAAGTTGATACGAAAAATGTCAAAACATGGGTTTTGAAAAATTGAAAATTCTGAAAATGACTACAGACAGAAAAACACCCGAAAACAACGTTTTAGAGGGCAAAAAAGCTACAGTTTGGTGTTTATAGGGCCAAAATTGATTGAAATTTTATTTTTACCCTATAATTTTAGTGGGGTGAAATTGGGCTCAGCCGAGCCAAATATTGGACCCTGTCCTTGAAGGAGAGATTATCAGATTCCAATGAAAACGGCTCTCTCTCTCTCTCTCTCTCTCTCTCTCTCTCTCTCTCTCTCTCTCTCTCTCTCTCTCTCTCTCTCTTTTATACCTTCATCCGAATAATATGAAAATCAACAAGGAAAAGTTCATTGATGAAATGAAGAAAGTTCAACTGAAGTATAAGTCAATGAGTTCAATGGACAATTTTCTTGCCGAAGCAAGTCTTTGTTATGACGTGTGGTCTAAGTCATATAATAATGATATTCAGTCAATTGATTTATTGAAACAATCTAAACATTTTATCCATCAGTGGACACCGCTCATGATTGCTCTTGCTCTTCCTTCAACTACGTGCACAATTGAAAGGTCATTTTCTACTTTAAAAAGAGTCAAAACGTGGCTGAGAAGTACGATGGTAATGAACGGCTTAGGCTCTTGTGCATGCCAGCGTTCACCGTGAATATATATTGTACAGGCTGTAGATCAGTAGTACCTTCGATGAATGTCTCAATAAGTTTTCGTTCCGTTTCTATGTGTAGGAGGCTTCAGTTTCTTTTCGCGGATTAATAAATATTGTATATATATATATATATATATATATATATATATATATATATATATATATATATATATATATATATATATATATATATATATATACGGTATATATATATATATATATATATATATATATATATATATATAGTTATATATATATATATTTTTATATATATATATATATATATATATATATATATATATATATATATATATATATATATATATAGAGAGAGAGAGAGAGAGAGAGAGAGAAAGAGATTTTGAGTTCTTTCTTTTTTTTTTTTTGTTGTATGAGTTAAAGGTTTAAAAGATCCCGTGTAAATGGAGAATTATTCCTCCAAACAAACTTATGATTATAAAAGAGAAATAATTTATTTAAATAAAATTTAATACTTGCTTATTTTTAATTGAGTATAAGCATTTTCAAGAATATATAGCAAAGAGCATAAAAAGAGTATTGTATATATATATACATAGTAATACATTTATATATATATATATATATATATATATATATATATATATATAGTAAGATATATATTCATCTTATATATTTTTCCTTTTATGAATGCACTATATATATATATATATATATATATATATATATATATATATATATATATATATATATATATATATATATATATATATATATATATATATATATATATATATATTTTTATATATTATATATTTAAATAAAATTTAATTACTTTGGGATACTTTTCGACGAGCAAAGTGGACTTTCATTAAACGAAAGTGCGCTGACCTCCTTGGTTCTCCTACTGACAAATCTTTCTGGCCTCTTGCCAAAAACATCTCTAACAACTTCTGTAAATCATCCTTTCCTCCTCTTATTCGCTCTGATGGTTCTGTTGCTAATTCTCCAACTGAAAAGGCCAATCTCTTCGGCCTCCTATTTTCCTCTAACTCAACCCTGGACGATTCTGGCATTCCTCTTCCTCCTCCTTCTCCTCTCAGGTGTCCTATGCCTTTGCCTGTGATTACATTTGATCGGGTGCATGGGCTCCTGAAATCTATGAACGTTAGGAAGGCGGGTGGCCCGGATGGCATTCCTCCCCGAGTTTTGAGGGAGTGTGTTTCCGTGCTGACCCCGCCCCTCGTTCAACTATATTCTGGCGACTCAATACAGCATCTCTCTCCTCTCAGTGTTGGTGCCGCGCAGGTGTCCAACCCATTCGGAAAAAGGAAGCTGCTCTGAACCTTCTAATCATCGCCCTCGTAGCTCTAACTTGTGTCTCCATCTAATCCATTGATAATTTCCGTGAACTCCCCACTTCTTAGACCATCTGGAATCTCATTCACTTCTTTCCGATCGCCAGTACGGCTTTCGGCGTTCGAGGTCTACTGGCGATATACTTTCCTATTTAACAGATTTATGGTTTTCCGCCCTTAGGAACTACGGGGAGACTTGTGTGGTGGCGCTTGACATATCCAAAGCATTTGACCGGGTATGGCACGTGTCACTGCTCTCCAAGCTCCCCTCCTTTGGGTTTCCTCCTTCTCTTTGCTTACTTATGTCTAGTTTTCTTTCAAATCGCTCAATATCGGCTGTTGTTGATGGGGCGACTTCTTCTTCTTTTTCTGTCAATAGTGGTGTTCCTCAGGGTTCTGTCTTGTCTCCTACTTTATTCCTGCTTTTCATTAATGATCTTCTCACCTGCACATCTAACTCTATCCACTCATATGCCGATGACTCGACCCTTCATTCTTCAACTAATTTCAATTCTGCTCCCTCTTTTACTTCTAGAATTGCCTCTCGTCTTAACCTTTCCGATTCTATTCTCGCTGATCTGGACAGAATTTCCGGGTGGGGTCGTCTCAACCTTGTGAAATTTAATTCTTTAAAAACCCAACTTCTACAAATCTCCCTCTCTAAGACACCTTCTAACTTTCCTATCTCTTTCGACGGTTCTCTCGTCTCTCCTGTTGACAATATAAACATCCTTGGCCTTAACATAAACAAAAAAATGTCTTGGAAACCTCACATCACAACGGTTGCTAAGGCGGCCTCAAAGAAACTGGGAGTTCTGTTTAGACTGCGAGACTTTTTTTCCTCTTCACAGTTACTCCAGTTATACAAGGGTCTCATCCGCCCTTGTATGGAGTACTGCTCTCATATCTGGGGGGCTCTGGTTTCACCCGGCTTTTGGATAGGGTCGAGTCAAAGGCCAAAAGGCTTATAAACTGTCCTGTACTTTCTAGTTCACTTGACCCTCTATCTTTGCGGCGCGATGTTGGTGCTTTATCTCTTTTCTATAGGTACCGTAGCGGCAAGTGCTCGAGGGAACTTTCCACTCGCGTGCCACCTCCTTTAAGACGCCCTCGCAGCACAAGGGGTGCTGTGTCGGCACATGAGTTTTGTGTTGATATTAGTAACTCCAGACTTGTTCGCTGCGGTGCTTCCTTCTTTCTTTCCTGCCACCTCTGTTTTGTGGAATTCTCTTCCATCTTCTGTGTTTCCTACTCAATTTAATCTCCCTCACTTTAAAGCCTGCGTCTGTGCTCATCTGCGTAATTTGCGTTAGTTGTTGACTTCTGAGGCGTGCAACACCCCCTCCTTGAATAGGGCTCTGCCCGTGAGCGGTGGTGTCAAGTGTAATATATATATATATATATATATATATATATATATATATATATAGTGAAGCGGCGCACGAAAACGCGAAAGCGTTTCACGATAGCCGTAATTGCTAACACCAGTTCCGAAAAATTGAACGAAGAACACTG